>JAQGBJ010003921.1:0-11374 GCA_034698345.1 Sphaeridia pumilis | reverse complement strand
CGGCCCGAAGAATCGGTTTTTCTATCTGATTTGATGCCCCTCATAATACAAATGGCTTCCAAGACCATTTTTATCTATAAAAACAGGAATTTGAACCACGTGGGGAATATTCGAATTTTGGCGCCAAAAATCTACAAAGCACTTACAGCCCCTGGCGGGTTCTTCATACTCTTCACAACGGTAATGTCAGCAGGTTTGAGTGTATCCAAAGCTTGGAGTGCGGCTTCGAGCGCTGGGATCGCTTCGGCCAAGTCGTTTTCGCAGTCATCTTTGATTGCTTGCGCAGCCGCAGCAGCTTCGTTAGCCAGTGCTTCGTCGGCAGCCACAACTTCTTTTGTAGCTTCGACATTGACGGTGTCGCGTTCGATTTTTATCATGAGTTTTTCCGTAGCTGCCGAAGTCTCAATGAGAATCGGTTGAAGTTGGGTTAGCTCATTCTGCATGACGATGACTTGCGCAGCCGCGTAGTCGAGTTTTTCAAGGCCCGTTAGATAGCGCTCGCGTAGCTCTGCAGTCTCGTTGCGCTTCGTGGCGAGGAATTGCTTGAAGGATGTAATCAGCTCGAGGTACAAAGATGGCGTCACATACGTATGTCTTCCCAGAGTCTCCGCAAATCTAAAAAACGAGTTTAAAATTCCCGCCTTTTTTAAAATACCGATTTTTTGAAAAAAAAACATACTTTTTAGACAAAAGCCTTGCGGAGCTGTGAAAATGCTTGCACATTGCAACGCAACTGTCGAGCATCCCCGAATCCAAACTGAGTTGTACGAGGAACGTTCGCGCCACTTTATCGAGCGCCTCTGACGGCCAATCCGTGAACCAGTTTACAGTGCAGCAGTTGATTAGCGAGGGGAACATTCGAAGTCGATGTCGAAACGAGTCGGAGACCGGAGACATGCCGATGACGATGTGCAGCTTCGATCGGATTCTCTCGATGAAGAAATTGTAAAGCGCCAGAGGCGAAGTTTCACCCTTTTTGCCCAATTCTTCGAGGACTTGCTGCATTTTCTCGAGGATTTCTGCCTTTTCTTCCGATGGAAATAAACCGGGAATGTCGCATGTATTCAGAAGCATGTTTACATCTTCCAAGAAACTTTCGTCTTTGATTTCCACATCGGTGAACAAGAACACTGTTTGACGACCGTCGCTTCCAGCGTTTTTTAAAGTCCTTCGGACGTCTTCGCGCCATTCGCCGAAGCCGTAGGTTCGGGTAATTTCAAGCTGTTGAAATACAATTTTGGATTACGTTATGAAAATTGTTTATTTTTGAAAACCTTAAAACGTTTTACCGTTATCAGATCGTAACCAGCCATAAACGTCGCCAACTTCGTCAGGCTTTGTCGCCCACTCCCGCCTATTCCAATGAGTAAAGTGTGGCCACGCTCTTGTTTTAGTACTCGAGAAATCCGGGCCACGTGTTCAATTGCAAATTTAAAGAGTACCAAATTCAGGAGTGTCTTCATTGAAGTGTTGTAGTCGGCGAGATACGAATTCATAACGGCCAGAAGTTCTTCGAAGTCCGAAATCTAGAACAATTCTATACGGTACAAAAATTATCGAAAGAGACTTCAGTCTAAATTCAGGTTCACCTCATCGTAGACTCGAACATCGGCATGTGGATCCATAAAATCGCCAAAAATCAAGTTGTTCAAATCTCTTCTTTCGATGTTCTCCCCATCGGAACTCAAATGTTCCAGGAGCTTCGGTATCTTGGTTTTGAAGTTGTTGCGAACAGTGTCGCCAACCAGTGTAAAAAAGGTCTCCCTGAAAACCGGAGCAAACGGAAGAGTAATTCAGCGTCGTTACCGAGGCGTCACCAATCCCTCAGCCTCTCAACTCCAACTCACCTATCTTCAGCACTAACCAGTCGGTCGTGAAACACCCTGTACACTTCATGAACCCAAAGGCGCTGCAACTTCAAACCGTTCGTCATATAAGCCGATGGTATCATCAGTACCCCTTGAATGACCCTCGAAAAGTCTCTCAGATTGAAAACATAATGGGACTTCAATGGCGTTGGAAGGAAAACCGAAGTCACGTTCTGGTACACACCGAGCGTGGCGTTGACAACGTTTTTTGACCATTTGGCCACATCGGCGTCGTACCCTTTGGCAAAGTGCCATTCCGTTACTGTTGAAAATATCTTCTTCATTGTGGTATCATCGAAGGCGTCCATGGTAACAATGCTGAGGTGTCTGAGGAAGCGATGGCTGACTTCGTTCCGGCCTCCTCCGGGAACGCCCATTGCTCCTACAAACAACTGTGGAGAAAACACTTGATTTAGGGCTATAGCTTGAAGCATAGAAAAATAGCACATCTTACCAAATCTTCGAGCTTTATCGACGTTGTATCCTTGCGATCAAACCAGATTCCGTGGTCCAGCCACTGCCTCAACAATTCAATTGGAGGTTGACTTCCATACACTTCGGGCTGTGGCATGTTCAAATCGTCCACAAAAACGATACACTCTTTGCCCATGGGCGGACCGAAAAACCCACGCTTTCTGCGGTCCAACTTGGACATGACAAGGTCCTGAGCTTGATTCGCACTGGTCTTTGCTGAGAAGTTGATGACGTTGGAAACGTACAGGTCTTTTGGGGCTGAAGCCAAGTGGTTTAGTGTAATTGCAGATTTTCCTGTTCCAGTAGGTCCCATGAAAAGTACAGGGATTTTGTTCTTTGTGAACAGTTTTAGGAAGTACAGTTGGCGAGCCATTTCGTCGGTGGGTACAATTACTTCAGTCACCTGTAGACAAAGTTGTTATGGTCAATGCACAGCTGGGAGTTCAAAGAAGCTTCAATGAAGTACCTTCGCGTGCTGTGGGATTACAAGGAGACTTCGATCCAACGTCAGGGTCCAAACCAGCCACTGGTTATTCTTCTTGTCGCAAACAAAGTCAAAACACGTGTTTTTGTCGGGGAAAATCTGGCTCCTCTGTAGCTTGAAGAGCTTGGGGCGCGGATGCGCTTTGTTGTTCCCAACCACTAGATGGCGGTAGAAGGCGTCGAATTTTAAGCGGCCTTCGCTTGTCAACATGGAGCCGATGCCCCAAATTACCGCGAAGATGAAGGACGTTTGAAGCCAAGTGGAGCTCAGAGGTTGGTTTTCTTCAATGTCTTTGCGGTCACGCAGATTGGCTTTGTAAATCCGCAGAAAGCTCTGAAAAACACGGCTCGAAATTCAAGCATTGTTTTTTTCAAAATTATTGTTCTTGTTGTACCTGAAATAAATGAAGGTCCGACACCTTCACGTACTGCGAGCAATCGGTCCGAACGAACTTAAGACACGGATCGATGAGCCAATCGAACAGATCTCCGAGAATTTCCCGCTGTTCCGAAGTGACAACTTCGGACAACGTAGCCATAAACGTGTCTTGAACTGGCCTCCAACCCAATTGTTTAGGTTCCATATAAATCATTCCGCATCGAGAAACAGTTGCTGGCGAAGCGTGTTCGAGATCGGCGGTTTCGAAGAGCATGGTCATTGTCGAAGACATTTGGATGATTTCGCCGGACATTAGGCACAATTTTCGATTGTCTGGAAGAAAAACTCCAAAAAACCATTGGAACCATTGAAATTTTCCAATAGAAATCCATCGAAACTCAGCTTCTCACCGTCCAAAACAGTGTTGAGATTCTCGACCCAAATCGCATCGACGGGACCATCGAAGACAATCCACTTTCGATCCAAAGTATTAGTAACGGCCATGGCCCTGAAAGCGTTCGACAGAACGCCATCTGTCCATTCGTGAGACACCGCATCGAAGCATCCGTACAGCTGTCCGCGCGTGATCGATTTTGGATTAATCGCCCTGTAGTACGTAACGCTTTCGCTGAACCCCGGAACGTTCTTCAACGAAATTTCAGTCAATGCAGTGGCTAAACACTAAAAAACCAAAGTACATCAGCAAGAACCTCAAGTAGCTCGAAGCGGCTTCAAAAACTGGGTACCTGATAAGCGCTGCTTTTTGCCGCCATCGCATCGCCGACAATCATAACGCCATGCCGCACCAGGACCATTTCGTAGATTTGTGCCACTTTCTCCATGAAAAAGGCTGTTGGCTGAAGATGCTTCAGCTTGCAAACATCTTCAAGTGCCTTCATTAAAACAGTCAAGTCTGGGCGCAGGACTTGTTGATCGGGGAACAGATCTGAGATTATTCCTTGGAAGAGTGGAACGTCTTGGGCGAGGAACTTTGGCAGGTTGACGTCGTTCAAAGCTTTGAGCACTAGACCAGCTTCAGACTCTTGGGCGTACTTGATTTTAAGGCCACCAGCGGCTGTGAGCACAGATTTCACTGCGCGCATCCCATAGTCGTAATGGTGCTGCGAGGAGAGTTGTTCTGAACACAGCCGGTAGGTGTCCACTATTTTTCGCGCCAAACTTCAAAGGAGGAAATATACGTAGTGAGAGACATTTTACTCTTCGTATTTATATTGAATTTAAATCTCTTACCTTTGAGCTTTAGTGAACCCGGTTGAGTACAGTGTAATTTCACCAATGAGTACGTAGTCTGGTACCATCATAGCGACTGTCCGAAACAAGGCTTTGAGATTGTCAGGCAATTCTTGCCTTCCTGCATAGCCTGGGTTCATGGTGATGAAAATGTTACAAGTTGGCACGAGTTTCAGTTCGGTGTGCTCCAATACGAAGGTTTTGGCTCCAGCAGCAATTGCTTTCTGGATTGTCTGGATTTGTTGTGCAACAACTGACAGAACCTATGTATACAGAAATGTGAGTAAAATATTTTTCTTAGACGCGTGTTATATGATCAGTTAAACTTAGGTACCTCCAACTGAATTCGATTAAACTCGTCGAAGATGCACCTGAAAATATATCGATTAAACTTAACCTGTAGAAAGAGCCTGAAAACTGACAAATAAATCTCACCAGCTGCCACTTTGAGCAAGTCCCTGTAAAAAATATGATCAGATCAATGGGCGAAATTGCTGATTCAATTTGAAAACAAATTAGTTTTTAAACCGATAGAATATGGTTTCATTAGTATTACACTCTGGATTCAATTACTATTATGTTCAAGCATTATGCTGCATTGTTTGTTCTCCACAACAATTAACTGTCACTCGCCTAACGCAAAAATGTATTTGTAACGACTTATTTGGGTTCATATAAGCTGACTGAAGGTGTTCGAAAAGCATCTCTCAGCCGCGATCAAAAAAACCTACTGGTTCTCTTTTTTCATACTGAAAAATCCCATCCATCCAACACGTTATCAGCACGAAAGCTATAACCAACGGTCTGCTACTCTGAACCGCGAGTTTGCCGCTTTCAAAGCATGGAATAGCGTTCCTGAAGCTACACAAACTCTGACCTATCTTCCAACCAAGGATCCGTAAACTTGCACGTGACAATGAAATCAATGGTAAACAACAAAATGAAGAAGCCACAGCAACTGGTTCTGCTTATCACGTCCAGAAAAGACTTGACTTCTGAGAAACAGAAATTCAAAAATGACAAAAAGAATAGAATCGAACGCATATTCTGCAATAAATTACGCCCTATTGAGCGCAAATGCTTCTTCAACTTCGCTACGTCATCACATGACTGATTGCAGACTCGGGCGCAACCAGATATTACACCGGCCATAAAGAGTGGTTCATCAAATACCAACCATACGTTTGCCTTACCCGGTTGCATCTGCTGTCATCAAGCATATCTCACAGCGCGCTTTTATTATTATGGCACGTGATAAAAGAATTGCACGCAATGGAAACAAGAAAAAATTGATACCTCCTTATATTATATTTTTTGACTTTGTGAACATAACTCTGCCTTCAAATTCGCATAATACAGCTTGCAAATCAGATGTCCGTAATATCTTATATATGAATTTCTTATCCCCAAAAATAACTCGAAACCTGCACTTGCAAGAAGCAGACCCGTTAATGCTACTGTAAGAAAATGGCAATCAAACCTGTGAGCTGGTATACCACGGCACGTCATCAGTCGTTTTTTATGGCACTAACCAATGAATCGTGCCAAGAATCGCCTATTTCACCCTAGCATCAGGTAGTAATCACTCCTGGAAATACTATCATTAACGAGACCAGCAAAGAGAAGACATAATTTGTTCCAGCTCATTGCCGCTCATCATGACTTGTGGACACGTACACCTACATTCAGGTAGGTGCACGCTCCACGGAGCGGGAAGAATCAACTAACAGCCATGAAACTAGGTGCCTGGAAAACGTGTTCATGTTGCCAATAACGTCCACTTTCAAAATCAACAACTACGAATATAGAAGGCATTGAGCCTGTCAACAACACTAAAAAACGACGCAAGGTTCACCATGCAAACCAAGTGGAATCTGTCACCTCAAGTACATATCTCGAGCAACGTGGTAAAAACGTCGGAGGTTGGTGACCTGTGAGACGAGCAAAGAGGCGAACATGTAAGCGGTATCCGACGCACCGCCAAGCAGACGTCGGCAGTTAATAAAGGAATAAGAAGCAGTAAACATAAACTCGAACACCTCTCTCAGACCTGTTCGGCCGAACTAATTATAACCAGTTCGTTATATTAATCCCGCATATTACATAGTAATCATCGTGCTCGGATTATTGAGGTAGTTGTGCTAGATTAGCGCTCCAACTCCGTGCATCGCACAAACAATCTCCAGAACAAAAGTCGTCTGGTTACAAGCTAGCAGATCTAATATACAACCATCCCACTCTACCTGAGGACGACACAGAAGAGGAAGTTGTGATGTCATTCACCGCTATGTGAGTCTCATCTGGCGAGCTCTTCAGCACCACACGGTGGCAGTTCAAATTGGACTCCGCCGCACTACACGACATCACCGGCTACCAAGACAATATCATCAACAACGTTCCGTTTGGGGCTCCTCGGCCCTTCTTCTTCGCTGAAAGCAGGTCAGCTTACGCCTACGACTGCGGTGACCTAAGAACTGAAGCGCGCTGTGGTACCCGCTGGCGGCTCGTCACCTTGAAGAACGTCTGCTTAATTCCAAAGTGTGCTAACCTATTCGCCGAGAAACTACTAATCGACGAAGGCTTATCGTGTTGCAAAGACAATCATGTAGCTGACTTACTACCGCAACATTCAAACTAGTTTGGCACCAGCGCACATTGCAGAAAGGGGCTTTACTTCATGAACTTCCGTCCTCCAACCCCAGAACACGTTCCAGCTCACCCGAATATCTAACGCAATGATGTATTTATAGCGACTTAATTGAGTAAATATAAACTGACTGGAGGTGTTCAAAAAGCATCTATCAGCCTTAATCAAGAAAACCGGCTTTACTGCATGAACTTCCGTCCTCCAACCCCAAAACACGTTCCAGCTCACCCGAATATCTAACGCAATGATGTATTTATAGCGACTTAATTGGGTACTTATAAACTGACTGGAGGTGTTCAAAAAGCATCTATCAGCCTTAATCAAGAAAACCTAACAGTTCTCTCTCTTTGCATGCTGCAAAATCGCATTCCTCCAACATAAAAGTAAAAGTCTCTGAAAGCTACCTTGAAGAATTTGCCCATCGCCTTATGATCAAGCCCATCGGAACAGTTGAACACCACGCATTGCTTCGCCACGGCCTTCGCAAGGTCCTTGCAAGTTTCAGTCTTCCCGGTACCCGCGGGACCTTCGGGGGCCCCTCCAAGATTTAGCTTAATGGCGCTCATCAATGTTCTGTAGATAATATAAGTTTTTTTATATAAGGTTAGGTTAGGCCAGGACTGAATTTTTTCACTTTAAGAAGTCATACCTGTAACATCGATCAGTCAGTGGTGTGATGACCAACCTGCCTGAATTCCCCAGGTACTCGAAACCGTACTCGACTTCCGTTGTGATCATGCGCAGTGCAATGTGATTTCCTTCGATGTAGTACCGAAGCTGGCTGATCCATCGGAAGTCCATTGAAGTCTTGACTTGGAACTCGTGGAGTTCGGAAACGACGTCACGAGCTAAAAAACGTTTTAAAACTCAATTTATCTTCGGAATCATTCCACTGTTAGAAATTTTCACACATATGTAATGCCTACCGTGAACGGCGATGACGATCAAAGCGCCCAATGTAATCCGCTGACCTGAAGTCAAGTTTCCTTGGACCAGTTTAACAAGATCGGTGATTTGAGCGCTATTCATTTCCAAGCATTTCTAAAGCTCAACAAAATATATTTAGAAATAGAGTACAAAAAGACAGAAAAGGTATAAATATCGAACATACCTCCAGCTTTCCGTTTATAATAGCTTCAGAGACATCCTTGGTCCAATGCACGCAGTCGCCACACAGTACCGCCTGCCCAGGCCATTTTAGTACCCATTCTTTCCGCTTGGCGGCGGAGTACGAACTTACCGCTTTGAAGATGATTTCCCGAACGGATGCATACATTTGCGCTTCAACTTGAGCGAGCCTGAAAAGCGCCATCTACCTTCAATTACTGTTTCAAAAACAAACTCTTTTAATATATAGTTTGTTCGCTCACCACTTCTCCACCATACCCTTGGAATCCATCGGCCTCACTTGATTGGCCAACTGAATCTTCTCATCCTCAGCTGAAACCATGTGCGTAATAGCGCCATCTATCGGCGAAAACTCTAGCTTTTGTATCCCTTCAAAACACTTCCGGAGATGCGGTTGGACTTTTGCGGGATCCTTGGTTTCGCTCAAAATCTCCAGTAGTTCGTCATTGGACAAGAAGAAAAAGCGCGGGAAAAAATGTCGCTTCTTTTCCAAGTACTCATTAAGGCCAAGTTGGATTTCCTCCAACAGAACGATCGCTCGGTTGAGGTCTCGAAGCATATTGGGGAATTCGGTGGCGTCGAGGACTTTGGGGTTTTTCGATGTATTTTTCATGAGATTTCGCCAAAGTTTATCGACAGTGTTGAATTTCCTAGCTTCCGAAGGCATTTGCTTCACGATGTCGGGCGATGAGAATATCGCATATAAGTACATCCAAGTCGACTGGACCTGGATCCAGGAATCGAGAATACTTTGCATCGAAACCAGTTTGTCTTCCCAGACTTCCATCTCGCCTTCCAGTGGTTTGATGTACGGCGAGCCTTTCATGGTTTGAGCTTTTAGAATGTGGTCGTCCAGGAGCGTTTGGATGTCGTCTAATGCAGTTAAAACGCTGATTCCAGTGTCCCGGTAGGTGGCGCAGTCGAACTTGATTTCTGTCCATTCGGTCTTCATTTTGGAAAGATTCCGTTCGAGGTAGTGTTCTTTGGTGGCGGCGGAGGATATTTCTTCCATTTGCAGGAGCTTTTGACTGACCCCAGTTTCGATTATGTCGGATAACGAAGTTTCAGCTGTTGGATGGACGTCGATTCCAGCGAGTTCGCTTATCTAAAACGATGGATAATTATAATAATCGGGAATCAAAAACAGGCTCAAAAAATGTGCTGAGCTAAAAAATACTCACTGAGCTCCAATGCCTCTCCCGTAACCCAGGATTGCATATGGTTACAAGGAGCGGCAAATGCTGTTTGAATCTTTCAATTTTCCCGCGCATTGTATCCGCGACCCTTTTTGGTCCAGGCTGCTCTGAAAATATCTTTGACAGTTTGTGCATGAGCTTCCACATGGATTCGACTTCTTCGACGATGGATTCGGCATCCAGTTTTGCAAACGGACCTGCCATAATTATTTCCATTTATTAATTTCTGCCAAATCGAAGAAAAAACTCAAGAAAAAACTGACCCTCAAACCAAACATCATATTTGACATGGAAATCGTACGCCGTTGTCCAAAGCTTGAAATATGGTTCGACCAACTGTACACAAACTTGAAGATTGCCAAAAACTGTTGGACGCTGATCCAAATACTTTTCTTCTTGATTGAGGACCTGAAATTTTAGCAATGGTTTTTAGCTGGAATTAATAAGAAATCTGGATGTTCCAGAATCTTTAATTACTTTGCTCAACTCGACACACGCGTTAATTTTAACGTTCAAGTCAGTCAAAGCTTCCGCATTGGTCTTCATCTCTTGGAATTTTAAATGCGGCGACTCTTTGTTCTTGTAAACTTCAAGTTCGTTGAGGTACAATACGAGATTGCCTTCGAAGTCTTTTTTGTCAGCGTCCAGTTTCTCTTCGGCTTGGTCACGGATAATTTGGAGTCTGGTGGAATTATTGTCGAAGGTGTCGGACATTGCAGTAGGCCAGTGCCACACAGTGTTGTGGATGGCAATTTCAGCGTCTGAAATTACAAGGTATTTAGAGTGAAGACACAACAAATAATTATTGGTTTCAAGCAGAGTATATTTACCGGTAAAAATATGGTAGTCGAGTAAAAACAGGAGGCGCTGCATGCACTCATAAATTGTATTTTTCAGCTTGGGAAAAATACCAGCTTTGGCCACGCTCATGTAGGTTGAAAGTTGGACGAGCTCAGCTGTGGATTCAACGCGCTCGCTGCTTTTGGCTGACATTTCTTCGAAGGAGCGGCAGATTCTTCGAAAATTAAAAATTAATTAAATTAATCCCAGAATGATCAAATACAGTATATAACGACAAAATGAGTATACATTTCAAAACTTACGTTCTCTGCAAAACTCTGTTCTTCTCGACTTCCCCAAGTATAATTTTATTGATCAATGAAGTAAGTTTATTCTCGAGTGCTTCGTTGAGCTCGCTACAATCAAGCTCAATAAGGTTCAACGAAACTGTATTGGGGAGTGAAGAAATCTCTGCCATTAGATCCCCGTACTCTGTGATTTTTCCCCTCATAGTCTATCGATATTAACAGAAAAAAGTAGATAATTTTTTTAATGTATCAAAATACAACTAGTTATGTAGCAGCCAGGACTTACACAATACAATTTGCTCTTGCTCATGAAAAGCTCCAACGCTTTTTCCGCTTCGCCGTTCAGAAGCCACGTGTACCGCTCGTAAGTCTTGGCGTATGTTTTCGGCCCGAACATATTGGCTTCAATAATTTCCTTGACGCGGCAGATTATGTTTTGAAGTTCATCTTCATCGATGTTGGGCGTTGGTATGAATCTTGGTAAATTCTTCATTTCTGCGAAAAACACCACATGTTATTATTACTATCAGAAGCGATTCCATATTTTTTAGCCCTAGAACAGGAGTGTTCAGGGCCGTATCAGCATGCAAATGAATCAAGTTTCAGTAACAAAAAACGCTCCAAAAATCTAAAAAAATAATACCTGACCTGGAAACAAGTGGCATTCGATTCTCGGAATTTTCGTGCACGACATCTGTGTTTTATGAATAATGTCCAATATAACGTATCCGCAAGATGTCGCGTCGTCAAGGATTGATGTGCCAACAGTTGGAAGAAATCCAGTCCTGAGGTTTTGTTGATCCCATTCCAGTTTAACAGTGAGTACGCTTCTTCGATTGTATAAAAGTGTGTTGTAAGGG
>JAQGBJ010003920.1:0-11376 GCA_034698345.1 Sphaeridia pumilis | reverse complement strand
CATTGCTGCTACCCCGTACAAACACAGAGCCAAGTAGCAGTTACACTAGGGATTGACGAGCCGATTTTTGCTTGGAGATGAGATATCCCGGATTCGAAGCCGTGCTTCAAGACTCACACGTTTAATCCCGAACACTATGCCACTCCGCTACGATCGACTCGCTCAAAGGGTGCCATTAGACCAAGTATGCCTTTTCGAAGAGTGTTGATTTTGGACGGACATGTGTCCAAAACTGTCCAATTGGCCGAAACAGTCCAAAACAATCTTGCCTTTTCGAAATGGTTAATTTAATTATAATTATAGTAAACGTATATCACGACCCAGAAATGGCGTTAGTGAGACACGCTGGCGCTGCTTGCGTGGAACTGTTTTTGCAAACAAGGAGGAGAATTGAATTCAGTGTTTATGTGACGTTATTTCGTCCTAGTTCTTAGCAGAATGCAAGTCTGAGGGAAAATAGTGAGAGAAAGCGAGTGAGTTTTAGTGGAGAACACGAGCAAATTGAGACTTACAGGTTCTGGTTTATTGGCTCGCCTTTGAGCTTTGAATTTACCCCGAATGATGAAATTACAGGTGTGATTCTCACAGTAAAGTTAGTACACTATTGACTTCATGGGACGTAAACTGGCCTTAACATTATTGGATCTGACTGCGTGTTTGAAAGGGAGAAGAATGAAAGAAAAACTGGAACGGACTGAATTACTGAATAACACAGACTGAAACACTTGACAACTCTTACAATAATTAAAAGACAACTTAAAGGACTTCAAGATTATAAAGAACAATGGAAATACTCGATACTAACAATGGCGACTATCAGAAGCTAGGCTGGTGCAGTCCAGCTTACGGATACTCGACTTCTGGCCCCGCGGACTAAGGTCCGCCGTGTATTTAAAAGCCAGCGTTCTACCGTTTGACAACGGATGGTGTGGCTACAATTACTAGGGATACTTGATTGGTTAACGCTATTCGCTAATAGCGTGTTCGGCTTAGAACATACTATATATTTTGCACCTTGTATTCTTCGAATGTCCGTGCTGTTCTTTATCGCTATTGCTCGGCTAAGGCGAACTATTTTTATAGCTGTCCCGATGCGCAATGTGCTTCATTCATGAGCTCAAATACTGGAAACGGGTGGTGCTGACTTGTTTAACATTATCTTCATCGCAGTTGCTGTGTTCCAAATCTTGGGCCTTGGCCTTGAAGAATTTTGCCTGTAGCCACAAAACATAATTTTGAAGGCTATGGTTTGATGAACAGGGAAACGGATGGACCAGAAAGGTTGTAAATGGAGCCTTTGCTGTGGCTTAGTTACTTGTTTTGGTATTTCTATTTTTAAGCAACTTTTCATCAATCCAGGTTGTAAATGGAGCTTTTGCCGTGGATTAGTTACTTGTTTTGGTACTTCTTTTCTTAAGCAACCTTTCTTCAATCCACCGCCCTTTTACAGACGCGACTTGTCCCCTTCCAGGTTGCTACGTTCCCCCTCGTTTAACCTGGAGATATTATGCCGCGCAATGCTTTCTGTTCCCCCTTTGTTCTGACTCAGTTGCAGTGACCGTTGGGTACTTGGAATTGAGCCTCACCACTGGTGAATGTATGTGTTGCATTTGGAAAACGACTGTTAGTTTGTGGACCGCAGCCGTTGGAATTACAAGTACTCTGAATGTTGTTGTGTACTGTTATTTCTCGTTAAGTGTTGAGGTCTGAGTTTGGGTCGGAATCTGTCGCCAAAACCGGTGGTATGGTTACTCCATTTTGACGGTTACCAACTTCAACTGACTCTTCTCCAAAACGGGGCGGCAACCGGGCACTTGAGTGCCCGAAGTTGACTTCTTTGCTAAAGTGTTAGGCCCTAGCATACCCAGTACAACAAGGTCTGAACTGGAACATCGATGGACGACGGTATCTGCTTCAACCAGACCTCGAGACATGCGCCTTTGCTACATTGTGCGAACTTTCTTCACCTTACCGAGATTATTGCTTCCGGTCACATGTTCTATGTTGATTCCTCTGTATTTATCCGTCGAGCGTCAGCGCCTAAAGTAGCCAAATGTCGTTAGCCCGTTTCAGTATCACGTAAGTTAGCAGTTATCAATTCAACAGGTCGTCTACTGACGCTCTATTTTATCGGCTCATCCCGTTCTTACTTTTGTTTTTCTTCTCAGCTTTACAAAGCGATGAAGACATAATTTGAGCAATTCTCCATCAACAACTCACTCGCGGTAACCTTGGAACTTCAAGACATGGACTTCGGCGTATTAAATACTAGCCTTCCAGAACGGGCCGTGCGGCTGCCCGCGCTTTTGGTTATTCTTGATCTCCCAACCCGCTTAACGCTCGCTGATCTGAAAGCTAATTCCGGGTACATGGACAGAACTCTCGCAAGCTTCCTTCAACCATATCCAATTCTGCCTCCAGAGTCTATTTTGAACCCAACTTTTGCAAATTGGACCACCAGTTGAGTCTGGTACCGCCAACAGTGTGAGTAGCTTTCATGTTCTTGTTGCAGATTGTAACTTGTTCATAGAATTCATGTTTCAAATGGAACTCGGCTCTTTGGTATGTTTTGAGAGCCTCGGACAATACTTTTACTTTCACTCTTCTTTCTCAGAAACCACCAACGGAAACGAGACCAAGTAAAGATAGTACTGACCCGGGAATTGCAGCAGAGGAACGGGGAGACGGGAAGGCAGTAGCGGTCAGGGAAAAGGGATCTGGACTGAAAGATGCTCGGTAGAAGGAGAAGCTGGAGAAGGAAGTGTAATTGGGGGAGAAGAAGAAGAAGAACGGGAAAGAGAAGCTGACTCCATTTCGGACAAGGAATCATCGGTGTCCAAGTCCCACGAGCTTGATAAGAGCCTTCAGAGTAGTTCTGGATTACCTCCGTTTGATGGCGATTTCAACCACCAAGACTTTATGGAGTTTGAGGAAGGAGAAAGCCACTGAAACAAGGCAGTGGCCGTTGGCGATGACCGTTCGTCGGCTTCTCTAGTACTTCGTTCTAATCCTAACGTTACTGCCTCATTGGACCCCGCTACCATCGAACAGGTGAACACAGTGTAAAACTGCTAAAAGTTTCGCGCTTCATTATCATAAGGAATGAAGTGATAAGGGAATTGCTATTTCGGATTGAGTTGGTTATTCAACCTTTTCTGCTTTCACACCAAGAACCTCAGTTGCACTTTTCGATAGCTAAAAGCTTTTGATCCTTCTCAATCATCTGCCGTTTCCTTTGTCGTTTCGGCTGTCCGTCTAGTTCCGATCCATTGCCTTTGCATATCAATCCTCTACCACCACCGCCGAACCCGGCCAGCCCTGTAAAATTTTTGCCTTTTATTCATTGAGAATCGAGATCAACTACCCGGGAAAAGGAAAGAGAATTTCATGTCTGCCTTTCTTGTGTCTAGTGAAGCGAAGCTACCTAATGTTTGTCTATCCAGGGCTAGGGGTTTTATGCCTCACCCTTTTAAACCTTGTGGCTTAAGGCTTGAAGTTAAAGTCTTGCAGTTTTAAGCCTTGAGATTTAAGATTTGAGTTCCGATGCTTGAGGTTTTAAAGTTTGGGTGTTCAGGCTTGAGGTTTCAACTTTGTTGAATTTTCAATTTTGTTGTTCTTATACCTTTTAGATGACTGCGTATCCACCGAACCATCGAAACGAACCGAAAGGAGAGCCGGGCCTGTGGATTGTTAGAAATGACTCAGGGACTGAAGAACAAGATGATTTGCAACCAGGGGACAACGTGATGGAATATGAGGAGAGAGAGGAAGTCCGAGAAGAAACAACGGTTATAGCTCAGTCTTCCGACTCGGGACCAATCGTCGACCAAAGTACTTCCGAAACTGCAACGACTCCCATGAGCGACCTCAAAGCCGCTGGCATCGACCCTCTCTCACCGGTTACGTCTGTGGCTATTCTACGAGATTCATCATCAGCAGCAACTCGCCAGCGCCATGCCGGAAATGCGGCTGGCCCGTCAACTAACCTCCTCAGAGTACATCTGGTTCGGTATTAGCCCCATGGTATCCCCGGCTCATACTTCAGCTGAGAATAGCAAGGTTTCTAGTTTGGATCCGATATTTTCAAGAACGTGTGCATCAACTTTTGTCTCTCTAATTTCTAGTCCTTTGTTGTTCCTGTCCAAATGGACTGGGGAGATGTCTCCAAGGCACCGTATGCCACTGCTTGGTCGAGCGGACGCTGCTGGGGTTTGTGCATGATCTTGGACGCTCAACTGATCTTCTTCGAACTTGACTTTCATTTACTAGATGCCATCTTCAACCGCTCTCTAGAAGGCGAAAGTCGATTTTTTCGCTATAAATTCTCAAGGCGAGAAATCAACGTGACCTCCGTCCATATGGACTGCGTGAACAGGTTTAACATCCGCCGGGACAATACTGGTCGTGCCTTTGCATCCCCGCGGGATCGTCACACAATTGACGAAATCCGGAAGTTGGATTCCCCTTGTGCTGTGACTTCGTTAACCGCAAGTTCAGAACCGTATCTCGTTCCATTCTCATGATGTTTTAAATAATGCTTATCTATCGCCATCAGCCACAGGAGAAGATGCATTCAGCATTGACGTACCTCAATTACCATGTTACTGGGATTCTCAAGCCAATGAGTGTACCACTGTATCCGGAGGATTCCAGCTCGGCTTCGGCTAGAATTCCTGATCGCCCCGGTTTATCTTTAGACCGTTATCACAAGTTAGCCGATGTGCTTACTCCTACTGCGCTCCTTCGAACGGGCTTTGGAGTGCGAGGTATAATCCCAAGCGTGACTACGCAACAATTCAATCCCGCACGGTCTTCCAAGAGCTCCAAATCATTGTGGAAATATAACAGTTTACGTTGTTGACCCGCGCGGCGTCCCCGAACTGGAGCTCCCCGCATTGAGGCGTCTACCGGTTGAAGAGGCCAGGCCAAAGCATCCAACTGGGATTTTTGATTCCGGCGAAGTGGGTCTAGGACTGGATGGGCTTTTTAGGGAAGGGCGTGAGGACGGGTCTGGCAGCTACCACGTACGGTTCGCAAACCATTCGAAAGGCGATGCGGTCTGCATTCTAAAAGGCTGTCTCGCTATGTATCTCTTTGAGGCGCCCGGGATGTTGTGGTATGCCCATTCACCTGCTTCACCGATTTCGGTGATCCTTCCGCCATTTCACCTACACAAATCCTTCGCACTATTCTGGGGTCATCCGCCCTCTTGATCCCTCACTTACACGAGCATCGCAAGTGTAAGTTCTAAACTGTTGTTTTAGCTAGTCATGCTTATAGCCATTTTCTTGGTTTCCCATTTTAATCTAATTTTCTTGTTTCTCTATCCAGTTGTCGCTCGTCACCGTTACTTTCACTTTGTCCAAGCAGGCTATGCTGGCCCGCCCCCACTAACACTTGATGGGAACGATCGAATTGTTTCTGTGGCGGAAACGGCTAACACGTCAATGGGATTCTCTAGCCTCCTTCCACCCACGACCAGCGCCTCTTTTCTCTCTTTGGCCGGTGAGCCGCCTCTGAGAGCCTCGACTTGTCACCGGGAAACGTCTTGATCTCCTATAGCCTCCGCTTCCGCTCGGGAGGCAAAGACAATGTCTTTAAGTTTAGTAAGACCAATTATTCTGTGGAATTTTGAT
Source organism: Sphaeridia pumilis (assembly GCA_034698345.1). Lineage (NCBI taxonomy): Eukaryota > Metazoa > Arthropoda > Collembola > Symphypleona > Sminthurididae > Sphaeridia > Sphaeridia pumilis. The sequence goes on along the minus strand of JAQGBJ010003920.1, from coordinate 5,740 downwards.
GGACCCGTTTTCTGTTCTCTTCATGTTCAAGCGCCCACGCTCTTCCAGTACCGAACCTACCAACTCTCGCATATCTCGACGGCCCGCTCACACTGTGGATTCCAACAGTTCGATCGGTGACAGTGATGGAGCTGATGGATTTGTGTTCTACTTACTCTGGAAACTGGAAAACTGTGTCCGTATGCCAATCGAAACCCGTCCAAAACTCTCACCCGAACCGAACTACGTAAGCATATGGAATTGTTCCATTGCACCGAGTACATTCAATTCTTTGGTCCACCTCTACAATTCCCTCCGCGACGTAACCCAGCTGTTATGGCCCGAGGCTGGGAAGCTCTCCACAAAGCTTATTCTTCCACCATCTACAATCCGGAACAGGTTTTGTCTGATGAAGACTAACTTCCAAATCTCACTTACTACATTCTCAAATGTTCGTTCTTTCTAGTTGTAGATACACTATACCGACCTTATGGGTATGGCGGTGGATATGTCGTTGTGTTACAGCTCATTCAGTATTCTTTTTATTCAAATTATACTGTGAAGTATATATCGCAACAGTCAACTGTAATTTTTCATGAACTATCAAGTCAGTAGTTCATCCTTTTTACACCAGCTTACTAATGATCCCATACGGATTACTCGGATGTTCATTCCGATTTCACATGACATCGATACAGAAATTTAATCCTCCTGATCCAACGGTTCTTGGGTATGAAAGCTTCACTTTACGACCACTAACCGGCTCACTTTCTCTTGGGTTAACGTCATCAATTACATGACTCCTTTGAACAATCTGAAACGTTGACATCCTGTTCTGAGGTATGTAAAGTGTGTCGGGTTCTTATTAGTATCGGAGTAAGAAGTTAAGAACTGGAAGGTTAGGGTAATACTGATGATTTATTCATCGTCTTTGTTTCCTTATATACTATCCAGAAAGCATAAAAAATGGCTAAAAACGTGTTTACATTCTCTAGGGAATTTCCTTAATTAAAGGTATTCCAATTTAATTATAGTTAGTAAAAACATGTTCTAGAAATTACTAGATATATATGTCTATTTATAAAAACTGGTTTACGCCTAATAACCGGTTGTTTGGGATTCCCAGGATTACTTCATAACTGGTTTTTTCATATTCTTAAACTGGTTTACCCAGTTACATCATTTTGACAAAAACCTGTTTGGGCAAACGTTCTCGTTTGCCCTTCAATTGTCCTTTAATTGACATTGCCTTCTATCTACAACTTCTAATGCTAATATTTCTACTGATCTCCACTAGATGTCATTTAATACATTTGCTCATTTTTTTGCACGTACATTACCTATATGTACCCGGTACATGGGCTCCCCGCGGCGGAAAAAGCTCCATTCCGTTGGAGCGAAAACCGCTGTCGAAGCGAATTCGTCAATTTACAGCTTTGACCGAGATAGGGAAATTACATGGGACATCGTCGGTGCGAAATCGGACGAGACAAGGAAAGCAAAGTTGTGAATATCAAAGTCAATACTATAATATGTCGATGGAGAAATTATTGTTGTTGGGGCTTATTGCCCTAACTGTGGCCTCGACAACCCCAATGGATAGGAGCCTGTTCGTGTCTGCTCCCAGTGAAGGAGGTAAAATTCCAAGTATCTGTTCAAAATTTTCCTTTGTCTCCACCGTCTCACCTCCATTAACAAATCCTTGACAAGAAAATATTGTTAATTCGAATTTTCCTTTCTAGCCTCCTGTGATTCCAATTGGAACTGCATTCGTTGCGTCGCAACCGCCGCATGCCGCTACATAGCTCCGGTAGATGGCGCTATTCAATCCTGGTGCGAAAGCAAATATGACCGCCCAATCATCCATTACGACGGCGACATACACCAACTCACACATCCTTTTGAATGCTACAATCTGAGCAATGTTCAAGACCCACGGTCAAGTTACCATCGTACCCTGGCACCTCAGCGACGGACGACTCTTGTTCCGGAGAACTTGACCGAAACTGTTGGTATGACCTCTGACCTCCTACCTTCCACTACCATCCCGGTCTCACAACTGGCCACACCCACTAGACGGTTTGGGGACATGCCTGATCATATCCGCTCATGGATAGACGCTCGGACCCATTTGCCTCCCCGTACCTGGAAACCCCGACAAAGTCGCCGCCCGCGGCGCACTACTCCCGTTCGTACCACTTCCACGATTCCTAGTACGACTCCAAGTTCCACTACTTCACAGACTCCATTACTGCCCACTCCTACCGAGGATACCAACTGGAGCCTCCAACTGGGTCTCTCTACCCTGGCCTTCGTTTTTGGCTGCCTTCTAACTTGCGCCTGCTATACCTGTAAGCCTCATATATATATATATATTTCACTGTTTACTATTATGGTTCTTTTGAGAAATCTAATGAAATCCAATTTTTCTCGAAGGGTTTCTATGGAAGAAGTTTCTGCCTTGGGTGAATAAGAAGCGGATTGACCGACAGTTCCAGCGGCTCCAGCGCCGCCGCCAAAAAATGGCAAACATCGCCAAAGAAGGCGTTCCGCTCACTGAAGTCTCTACCAACACTCGGCCTGCGCGCACCTATGAACGCATCCCTAAAACTGAAACGCCCTCTACTTCAAATTCCGTCACTTCTCCGGAAGACCCGAGGCACAAACCCGTCTGCAACATGATGCTGCAACTTCTTAATTCAGTGAACCAGAAGTCGGCTCAAGAACCCGTTGAATACACCATATATGAAAAGGTGTTGGGGGATGACAAAGGTGATCGTGTTCGTCTTGTCCAAGAGACCATTTCTAAAAATTAAACTGATAGGCAGTTTTTCTCTGTTAACTTAGCTTGTCTTGAAATACCAGGAGAAATTGAACGATTGTGCATGATCCAATGACATTATCTGCTATTTTCGTAGTCGAATATGTAGCTTTGCTTTAGCATAATAAATAAGCCTTTTAAAATCCACCTCTTCTTCTTTGCCGTTTGCCATTACTTCCAACTCATCTTCTTCTTATTCTCAGCCACTCAGTCAGTCCTCCAATACACTCTATCCAGTTCTCCTATCATCCTCTCTCGTATTAATGTATGTACGCCATTACCAAGTATATACGCCACTGTTCTGTTCAGCAAATCTCCTCCAAATGCAATGTGCAAAACATACTGACCTGTAATTTTCTTGTGTCCTTGACTCACTACATGTGGGAAAAATGATTACCAATTTCTCTACAGTATGCCAAAGAAAATAATGCCCATTTTTGTTCCCCGTTTTTCCCATGCCAAATGATTGTATCCAGCCGCAAGCTTATATGTACAGCAACAATATTTCCAATCAGCTATTCCATCATCCTGTATTAACCAGTGATTCTGCTAATATCTTATTACATGCTGGCAAACTTTTTACTCACTGGCGTCAGAATACCAAAAATTGCGTTCTTAAAGCTTCAGCTTTCTCTGCTCAAAATATTTGGTTGCTCGTGATCTTCAAATTGCTCAACGTACATATCATTGGCATCCCGATGTAAAGTGTGTCGGGTTCTTATTAGTATCGGAGTAAGAAGTTAAGAACTGGAAGGTTAGGATAATACTGATAGTTTATTCATCGTCTTTGTTTCCTTATATACTATCCAGAAAGCATAAAAAATGGCTAAAAACGTGTTTACATTCTCTAGGGAATTTCCTTAATTAAAGGTATTCCACTTTAATTATAATTAGTAAAAACATGTTCTAGAAATTACTAGATATATATGTCTATTTATAGAAACTGGTTTACGCCTAATAACCGGTTGTTTGGGATTCCCAGGATTACATCATAACTGGTTTTTTCTTTATTCTTAAACTGGTTTCTAATTACCTGGTTTTCCCAGTTACATCATTTTGACGAAAACCAGTTGGGGCAAACGTTCTCGTTTGCCCTTCAATTGTCCTTTAATTGACATTGCCGTCTATCTACAACTTCTAATGCTAATATTTCTACTGATCCCCACTAGATGTCATTTAATACATTTGCTCATTATTTTTGCACGTACATTATCTATATGTATCCGGTACAGTTACAACAATCATGAGCCAATTTCGCACCCTAGTGTCTGGATTCCATAACGTAAAGGACACCTTGGCTTTTTAATGTAGGCTTCGAATGATTGAATTTCACGCGTAACCTCTGGTTTCTAGATAAAACACAGTTTACGCATTTACCTCAATCTATTATGTATCATAATTTTTTTTGCAGGAAGGCCTACTTCCCAACATAATAATTAAACTGCCTTTCCCTCACTTACTCAAACACTTGTAGTAGCGATCAACCATGAGTATTATCCTCTGTTATATTCGGTCCAGAGGTTTGTTTCTCATTCGGACAGCTTGTTTTTCCTTCAGTCTGGTATTTTTCAGTACCTGGCAACGAGTACGCAAGTATTGTATATTTAATCGATGCGAGCACTTATGCTTCAGTAAAGAAAAACCTTTCAGAAGCCTCGACCGTCGTTCTTTCACAAATCTGGACGAGAGCCATATCAATCGATAGATCCAGAATCTGGAATCTGGAGGGAGATACGGATAACGAATATAATGACTTGCTGAAACAGCATATCAAACAACAAGGGAGAACATTTTTTGATGTGACTATCACTCATCGCGTTTTTTACTGTATTGCTTAGGCTGCCGAATGATTTGCATCGGACATATATGCAATGCTGCCATCTAACCGACGCCACGAGTCTCCATTGATCAAGCCGTATAAACGGCAACTATCGACGGTGCCTTTACTGCTGTTAGCTCGACAAGACAAGGAGCACAAACACGGTGTGCATCGGCAACACGGTATGTCTTGTGAAGTTAGTAGTAGATATACAGATATACCTGAAGGCTTTGAAGTTGAGAGCGACGGAAAGAAGCTGGATTTTTTGGGAACGAACTTCATCGATGAATATGGCCTATTCGGAGTGAAAACCAGTGTGGTTGCTCGTGCCGTATGTGAATTTACCGTTTACGTCCAGGTATTCAGCGGGAACAAAAATGTGGAAGTTCTGGAAGCATTGGGCTGGAGAAGGGGTGACGGGCATGTTGACCTACATCGTTGAGGGGGTCAAGTTGCGGCGATTTGAAATGGTAAACTGGTTGCGTCGAGCGTACACTGCGGGTGGAGAATCCCTCGAGGGGAAAGCGTACTGGCAATGCAGCGCATGGTTTGAAACTGGTATATTGGGTGGACCTCAAGAATGAAAACGTGGGGCACTACAAGACTTATAATACAGTGTGTGGAAAGCAGGTTGCGGGTCATACAATTGGTAGATTGTCGCGACGAGCGACAACAGAAGAGTCAGCTTTTACATAGTTGTAAACTGCGATTTGTCTAAACAAGATTTTGAAGCCAGAGTTACTCGTGGAGTTTTCAAGCGTTTTGGAGAATTATGTTCAGCTAGTAGAGATTTTAGGGGGCCCTGATAACATTTGAACTTGAACAGGACTTTGATGCCAGACAAGGTCAGTTGTTCAGGGTCCCATGTATACGTATGGGCGACCCTTGAGGAGTATGGGTGCCAGAAAGCTACGCATGCCCGCGCGATGGGAAGGTAGTGGCAGTTATGCCTGTAAGAGGCTAAGTAAGGGTTCACTTGGATTCCCGGTCCAGCGCTCGTGGAGAGCGGACGTGCGGAGGTTGAGCTCCTCACGATGCTGTCAGGTATAGCGCATACGGGACAGGTTGTCGCCCAGCTCTTGTACTTGGCAGCCTGCCTCCACGGGATGGACAAGGATAGA
>JAQGBJ010003919.1:0-11376 GCA_034698345.1 Sphaeridia pumilis | reverse complement strand
CATATCATGAAATCCTCAAGAATGGGGAAAGCAGACATTAAACCAAGATTTACTGAAAGTAGAAATATCGCTTCTTCCTCCTATAAAATCGCCTCAACAAAAGCACCTACATCCTGGCTGGCAAAGCACTAAAATAGCAGGATCGTATGGGATGAGTTTAGTGAAACAATCACTACGGTATTAATGCTGTGATCGACAAATAAGTGACAGCTGCAATTCAGAACGATTGTATTAGTGCCAGCGAATTCGGCGAACTAACGTTTCATTTCGTGCGGACAGTGAACGGATATATTGCGGTTTGGTAGAACCATTATTGTAGGTACCAGGAAACTTGGAATTACCTTCCGGCTCATAACCCCAGTAGTGGCCCAGCTGAAAATACAAACATACACAAGTGTTGCTATATATACTCAAGAAATGCTGCTTCATATATCTTCAAGTTCGATTCTTTCGCATGTACTTCGTCCGAAAGTTTTATCTGGTAGCGGCAGCAGTAAATGGCGTTGTGAATGTCATACGAAGATACAGGGCCAGTTATTGATTGGTATTGTTAAATATATATATGGCCGCCTTTTTTGCCTTCAATACACTGGAAGCTCGACAAGAAAGCTTGAACAAGTATTTCATAGAAAGTAGCTTACTGGTTTCTTCACACTTGTTGGGGCTGGAAAATAAATCCGATAATTGCTCGCGGATGCAAGAAGATTGTTTTGGAGAATTCATAGAAGAAGAAAAGAATCCCTTTGATGTACATACAACAAAATTTCTCATTCGTGTTAAACGGACAGGATTGCGTTTTTTGCGTTTCGCCATTAAGACAAGACGTTTTGTCCATGATGAAGTAGAGCATAAAATCAGGTACATGGAAGATATTTAGCAAGCTCCATTTACAATTTGCGACTCTACGCGTAGGTTTCCTCTGTGTGCTTATTTGCTTTATGGACTTGACGACCTGGACAAAAGGGATAATTACAGCAAAAAACTTGATCAAGGGCAAAACGGCGAAGAAAGCAAAGAGAGAAATGCGGCATTTTATTGTCGAACAAGAACCGCTTATGAAAGGAAGAGGATTTGTCGGGATATTTCTCTATTAAAGCACCAGAGCGGCCTTGTAAATAAATTACATGGAAGCATTATCTGTCGAGTAACTTGGTGGTTGGTCTTTTTCGGCAGTGAAATCAATACTGCATTCATATATTTATACTGTCTGGCTACTGGACGAATGGCAGCCGCAATGAAAAGTACATTCATAGCTGCGTATTTGTGCCGGCAGTCGATTGACACTGCTGCAAACCATTTAGTGACTCTCGGATGAGAAATGTGAAGGGTCTTCGGTAAATCCGGCTCTGTACTCTATCTACATAGCTAATGCTGGTAATGGAGAAGGCCGGAAGTTGAACGAAGAGTATTCAAAAGGTAAACATGCAATGAAAGGCTGAACATGGGAGCGAAACTAAAAGTGAAAAGCTTGTAAATCAACTTGTTCAGTCCGCAGTTTATATATCTGCAGAGTCGTGATTAAGCAAACAGTTGCTTGTTCTGTATTATGCTTTAAAACGTAAGTAAGCATATATGTTTTGTTGGAGAGTTACAACACACTTACCTCCATTGGTCGAAAGCAGTGAGAGCACAAACGAGGAATAAACCGGCATAGTGCAAATGCACGAGAAGAGAATAATGATTGGCCTAGTTGAAATTTATGGGTCTAGCGTCATGCGTGAGGAATTGCGTGTAATATTTCCTAGTTACATGACGGATGGAAGATTATTAAGATAAGCCAGATTAGTACTTTTAGTACAACTCAGGCCTGAGCTGTTTTGTTTTGCTAGCATAACATCTCGACAGTCGACAACGGTTAAAAAAATCCGGGCATGTCGGAAGCCATTGGGGAAATTTTCAAAACAGCTACAAACGACTCTACCTAGCGATTTGGTCAATTCTTACGTTTCACATAGATAGAGATTGATTGAGTTCTGTTCTGTACTCAGGTGTGTTGGTAGTAGTGAAGATTGATTCGATGCATTTGAAAAGGAGAAATAGCAAATAAGTAAAAGTAATGAATATCGTGTATAAATGTGTTTGTATTCTGAATACTGACTGACTTTTGTTGTATTTGTTTTCAGGGAGAAAAATACGACGGGAAAAAGGCAGATGTTTGGTCCTGTGGTGTTATTCTATATGCTTTATTAGTGGGTGCGCTACCATTTGATGATGACAATCTTAGACAACTACTGGAGAAGGTGAAACGCGGAGTGTTCCATATACCGCACTTTGTGCCGCCGGAATGCCAGAACTTGCTCAGAGGAATGATTGAAGTGGTTCCCGAAAAACGGTTAACGGTAAGTCCCATATGTTCCGATTACATGCGAGAATACAACATGGCCTGGAAATATCGTATACGCTGTTATCCATGTAGCTGAACTCTGCTAATTTTTTATGAGAAAGCTTTTTTCTGCTTGTGGTGAAAGAAGCAAGCACAGTGTTTTCTCAAAAGTGATGCGAAAGAATGTAGACAATGTGGGAAAGGAGAAAATGGTTCTCATGAATATCAGATAAATCGGTTCGGTATATACAGAGTCGAGAGCGCCACTCTAGAAGCGTTTGAAACTTGTTCGAAAGTAGTGCGAAATGAAAAAGCAGTCAAGTGTAAAGTGATTCTCGCAAGACGAGAAAATGTGTAAAAACAGCAACGTCGTCGTTGAGATGGCAAAAATCTCGGAAAGGGAAAGTAAGTTGAGATTGGAGAAAGAAAAATAGTGGAGAAAACATGACGCGGATTTGGCGACAGTTTTGTATTACACAGGTCAGAGGTTTGCATAGAAACTCATCCATAAACATATAATGGTGAACAGAATAAGCGACACCACTGCTGGAACTCTACACGGAAATTAGTTTCTGTGAAAACTTTTACGTCATTCCGTCGCTACAAAAGTTTAAATTAGGCTTGTTACGAGAAGCTTAATAAAACGTCAGACTACGTTATTACAAAACCACAGAGTGGAAGAGTTCTTTCCTTTAGGCGTTAACTTGAGAATATTCAAAAACAATGCAGAGATATACTACCGATCTCTTCAAAGATAAGAAATCTTTTGTTTTGATATTGCAAGATGTGAAATGAAATTGCTCAACGGTTTTGACGGTATGGTTGGCAAGTCAGATGACGGCAGAATACGAAAGGCTTCTGAGGAAGGTCCTTCTTGCGTTTGAATCGTTGCATTAGCCAGTCCTAGCCCCAGCCCGCCGCAGAAGCGGAGCATTGGAGAAAGTTGGCTATAACCCAAGGAAATAGCTATTCCGTTTGAGAAGCTAGAGAGAAAATGTGTAACTTTTGCAGGACAATAAAGCAGGGTCAGTCTCTTAGTGTGTATACATGAAGAAGGCCTGTGACACTCGCCGTCGCCATCCGGTGGACTGGGCCAAACAAATGTTTACGACGCCTATTTTAGGGAATAAATGAGGGATACAAAAAGTTGTAATAACAGGACTTTAGTAGCCCGCTGGCCTTTATCCAGTAGGTATTACAGCAGTTTTGGTGTCATTACGCAACCTTGTAAGACGTTGTTATGATCGTATAAGCTTGTTCCGCTGCTGCTGCTGCTGTCATATCGAAGTCGGAACGATGAAGAATGCACATTAATGAGATTATTTGTTGCGGTTTGGTCATTTTAGTGAAGTGGAAATGGTGACCATTGAAAACTTTGGGCTACTATGTCGAAAACGTGTATAAGTTTTAATTATCGTGCTGGTCTTGGGGAATTTGAGAATCACTCGTGAGAGCGAGGGCTCTCGAGTTGTTTATTTCTTTTCTAATTTGTTCAGCAAATTGTATCCATAAAGCAGAAACTCGAAATAAAAGTAAATATTATGAATGACTTACTTTAAAGTTTCAACCAATTGGAAAAGTTTAAGGAAAACTTGTACATTTAAAAATGAATCTGAGCCAGGTTGTAATTGAAGTAGTCGAAAAAGAAAGTTGGCGTAGAAGCTTTTAAATGTTTTGGGGCATACACACATGAGTGTAAAAGTTTTGCGAAAAAGTTTCGTCAATAAAAAAGCAAAGTGCTTGGAAAAGACGTGTTCCATTTCAGGTGTCTGTTGTGCAACTTTTACAAGTCACGTCTCTTAGGGCCAAGTTATTGCAAGTTGTATAAATGCACCTGTTCCTTTATTACAGCTTGCGGAGATCAATCGCCATTCCTGGGTAACGGCAGGTGGAAAAGGTGAACTTGAGCTGGAGCTCCCGATGATGGACGTCGTTCAAACACACGTCATACCGTCCTCAGATGCCGTAGACGCTGATGTCCTTCAAGCTATCTCCAGTCTTGGCTGTTTCAAAGACCGCGAGAAACTAATCCAGGAGCTATTAAGTCCCAAGTAAGTAAATCAAAATTTATTTGCTCTACCCGACTTGATTTTATGATTGCTCAACATCATGCTCAAATTTGGACCATGTTTTTCGTACATGTTCAGCATATCAACGTTATGTAGGTGAATCTCCAAATATTGCTTGGTGAGCATGAGCATGTTGGTGCTGGCAAATGCTCATAACTGCACGGCTTGTCCATTTATAGTTCAAGAGGTTAGCGCAATTTTTATTACTGGCGAGTGTCTATGACCTTGAAATGTTTTACGCCTTAAGGCTCTCAGAAGTTTCCGAATGTTTGTGCACATATTTATACAAGTATATGAGAGGGAGCGAAACTCTCGACGCTGTCATAAACTTTAGCAGGAAGCTTTAAATTGATTGACAAACGACTTGATAGAGTTGTGTAAAACATAAAGTAGCATGGTTTTTTTAGACGGTTGCAAAATTCGGTACAAGCAAGTTTTATCTCTTTGAAGGCTAGTACATATGAGCGGAATTAATGAAAACAGACATGGGCCTGTAGACATTAGCAAGGCGGGATGATTCGACTGGCAAAAAAGGACAGACGGTAAAATGCGGGATGGTTTTTCAAGGATGAGATATTACAGGCAGACGAGAGAGGAAGAGCAATAGATAATAAATAAAGACAGTAAATGGAAAGATGTTCCTGAACTTTAGAACGTAGAGGAAAGGAGAAGAAAGCTGGCCGAAGAAGTGGAGAAAAGATGTGATGATAGCTGGTTGTGGTCGTAAAGGAGGATGAGGATGAGGCCCAAGTAGGAGTTGATGGAGAGGAGGAGGAAATTGAAGTTGGAATGCTGACACCAAGTGGAAATGGATGAGCGTCATGCTGAAAGTACTAACAGCTCTACGAAAAGCAATTAGACGGAAGCCAATAATTTCTTGACGAAATTTGGAATTCGGATCATGCAAGCAATAAAACGATATAGGTTTTGGAGAGGAGGGAGATGGAGCGAGTTGATTTGGTGAATAGATTAGAGAAACGTTAGAGAAGTTTCCATAGGAAATGCTGGCTAGATTTGGCTTCAGAGCTCAACTGGCGTCTTAATGTTATTGATGAAAGGTAAAAGAAAATCCGAGAGAAACTTATGCCGTTTCTTTCATGAAATCTGTAACTGGATGGATTTGGGTTGGCAAGACAAGCTGTAAACTTTTTACAGTTTAGGCTAGACTAGACTGTGAGTGAAAATGTTCCGTTCAGTTTCCCAATTGTCTCAAACCTGAGCCTGTAAGAAAGTAAGTTCTTGGAATGGACAAGTCTTAAACTTGTTACGTATTGAAACAGCAGGTGTTTTTGAAGGAAGCTCATTAAGAGAAGGTTTCGAATACGTGGGTGTCGGTAAATTGAGCGAGATGCTATGGACCTCTTTAGGGCACGCGCTAGTTTGCTGGCGGCGCTGCCCTTAGCAATGGCGTGGCGTGACTGTAGGAAGGGACTGCAAAGGTGCTCGTTAGACGTGAAACGCTCTTTTCTAATTGGTTGTGTTATGATGATTGTGTTCTTCTAGTCACAACACGGAGAAAGTGATCTATTTCCTCCTGCTTGACCGGAAACGAAGAAAACCTGCGAGGGAAGATGAAAACGAAGTGTGTCTGGGTTTCACTCGAAGAGATATCTCGACCCCGGCTCCAGCGCCAGTAACCAGCATCCCGACGACGGTGACGACGACTACAATGGACCCTCCAAGGAAGCGAATAGACAAAGTTAATGGTACCACGACGGCATATCAGTTTGAACGAATCTCGGAAGGATCTCCAATCACGCCTCGACGGCATTTGTACAAGTAAGCCCGACCACCATCAACTACCTTTTTTATCGTAAAAGTCCAAAAAGAATATGTGTGGGAGAAAAGGGTTACGGGCTGAGCCCGGGGATGGTATTGTGTTCCCTGCCGTGAAAATATCTTGATGAAGCGAGTTTGACTGCCGTCCAGAAAGTATAACGGGAAAAGGGCGGTTAGAGCTGGCAAAACTTTTTGAACATTAGGTGTTCATGTGCGACAACATGGCGAATCGATAAGGAGTCGAGTCACATACGAGTCACATTAGCCTTCGGTTTACTTGTGTTCACCAGCACGAGACAACAAGGCAAAGGAGACTTGCATTCTAATCGAGAAATACGCATTCGAAACGAACACATCGACAGTATATGTACTCCAACGGCATCGAATAATGTAGTAAGTAAGGCACAACCGCAACATTGCTACGTGTGTCTGCCAAGTTGGCTGTGTAATGTCGGATTGTTCCGTTTATGGGTGGCGGAAACGACAGAGGCAGAGTGCGTGGTTTTGTAAATGAACCCGCTACGTCGATAAATTTCTTCCTGAGTTGTGATACTCCAATTTCGAGCCTGAACAAAATGAGCTTATGAATTTTGGACATGCAGTTGAAGCACGTTAGAACTGTACTGCAAGTGGCAGCCAGCTTCGAAGCAAAAGGATGAAAAATATACATGGGCAAATTACGAGTAATCAAGAAAACAATATATGTAATATACACATATCCTCTCCTCACGGACTGGATGCGTTGGCTGACGCTATGTGACGGTCCTGTGGGCAAACCAAGTCTAGACCGAGGTAAGAGTGACTTGTCAATAGACTTGAGGAGGGAAGACAACAAGTCTTTTATGCAGGAGGATAGACTTGAGACCTGGTGAATGAATAGACAAAAGAGAAAGCTCAAGGGATGTTTGAATAGATCTGGGTTGAAGAGCATGCGAATGTTCAACGATGCCAGTTATTAGGCGAAGCAGAGTGCTGGACACGGTTCGAGTATTGTAAAACCGCAAGCTGACTGCCGAGATTGAGAAGGAGATCCATATGTGTTAGTTTCACCTTGTTTGGCTTAGCTATTGGACAGGATGAAGGTGAAAGCCGTCAGGTATGTACTTGAGATCCAGTCAACCTACGAATACGTCTATAGCTTCGAGGTAAACGGGGAGAAAGTACCTTCATCAAAATACAAAGCCTAAGAGCCTAAGAGTTTGTATCTTTCTTTGCTTTTGCACATGCGGCTGCGAAGAACACTTTTCTTGTAGTGGACTGCTGGAATAATGTTGCTACCAACGAAAACATCAATCAGAGACCAACTTAAAAGATGTTTCCAGAGGCAACGGAAAAGAGCTTTTGCTACCCGAATACGGCAAGGATTGTGTAAAAAATAGAAAGGAAAACGACAACCGTAGAGGAAAAGTTGGTATCAGTGTTTTCCATCGCGAGGGAATGTGTCTTTTGAAGTGTAATGATGGAATCCATGTCGTTGAGCTTGTCCTCCGGGAGCAATAATATTAGCAATGGCTTTGCCGCAAACTCAGCAAATTCCATGGTGGAGAGTAAATGAAACAATTATTCTTCATCCCTGTTGAGTCATTGGGATCCATTTTTAATTTAGGCCAGGCCTTTCAGAACGCGTTGAAAAATGTGTATATTAGCTTCCCCAGCATACACATGCTATTTGAAGCAGAGCGTGTAAAATTTGTAATCGCGAGCTAGCATGTGTATTCAAATATTCATCCAGTTGAGGCAGGCTTATACGTATTTACAGTTGAGCATATACGCTAATTCAGGATGCATCCAACTGACCTAGACTAAAAAGCTGCTTTGATATAAAGCTGCAGCACCATGTTTAACAGGTCGTTAGATGACTAGGCTGTACAAAAGCCAAGTTGTACCAAACATAATTAACCGTCGTATAACTGATTTTTGTCTGTAAGAGCGCAACGACAGCGTTAGGGTATTGAAAATGGTATGAATTTTATTCTTTGATGTTTGGTAGATTTTGCCATAGGTTACGGTAGCGGTTCCTTCTTGTTCCAGGAAGGCTGTAGCAAAAATTAGCTGATCATGCATGCAAGAAAAAAAAGCTTGAGAGTTACTTGGAGTCTTAGAAACCAAGCAACACTTGGATCTGTATGAATACATTTTCGGTGTGGGAAATAAATGTGCGTATATTGAGTTGAAGTTGGAATGTTAGACAAAAGAAGCTAGGGGAAGGACACAAGCTCCTTACGGCTCCGACTACAGGACCAAGACTGGAAGAATTCACAGAAAGCAGAAACTTTTGTCATGTGAATGAAACGCGATAAGTCGGAAGACTGAGGAATAAGATGGAAATGGAAACAATGGCGTTGTACACGGGTTGTCGTTGTGGTGGGGAAAGTTGGGTAGAGACGCGTTTGAAGGAACAGCTTCAACCGTTACAAGACAAAAGAAAACTTTGCATGCGATGCGACCAACCAAATTGGAACCTTGAATGTTTGGACAGTTGGAGAGAATTGGCAAATGGAAAAATTGGCAAACGTATTTTCTCAAAGGACAGGTCGGTCTCCCCACAAATGTTTTGTCGCATGCACGTTCTTATTGCTGGTTAAAGGAAGGGCAGGGCCTGAGGGCAGAATTTATGATTGAGACCGAGAGAAACTGCAACTGTTGTAGGTAATGTCGGAGAAGGCTGGTTGCGAACTGGTGATGAAGATGAAAGTAAGTATTCTTGTTGTTGTTCTTACTGCTGGAGATGATTAAACAGGGGAAAAGTAAAGGTTTCTATAGAGCCAGAGGGCACAACTTGTTGTTTTGGTTACTTTCGTGGTAGCGGTAAAGGAAGAACGTTAGAAGGGTGCTTACCGCAAGCATCCGTTGCAAGGTACTTTTGGGAAAAACTCGAGTTGTCTTTGGAAGAGAGATACTTTTGGATACACAGTTTATGCTGGGTGCTTTTGTGACGTAAAAGGTGAAAGTTGTATACAGCTACTTTCTCTATCACTTTCTTCCTCTCTTTGGTCCCCCACACGGCGAGGAAGCATCGGTCGGTAGTTGTATTCGGTTCAAAGTTGCGCCGTACTTTTCAAGTTGTAACTCTCAAGGGGACATGAACATGACTGAGATTTTAGCCTTGCGGACGGGAGTTGTTGGTTTATAATCATTAAATTACAAGAATGATAAATTTGTGAAACGCGAGGACTCGCTCCTTGGAACTTTTAAAAAGCTTTCATGCAAAATTCGTGTGCTCAGGAGGGGGCGGACTGTGTAGTATGGCACAATGCAACGTATTCTTATGTAAACATCGGGCGCGTAATCAGGGAGCGGACAGGCTAAATAAAAGTCGGAGTCTATAGTATGGCCCGAGTGAGATACAAGTAATTAAGTGAGTAGGAGAAAATGAGCAAGTGAAAGCATCAGGGTAAAAACACATGGGGACCATATGGTGGTCAAGTGAAAATGACGGCTGTTCCAGCAATTGATTTGCGGGATAAAAGGATTGTGCTGTAATAGCAAAGAAGGGTGCGAGGCATTGACGTGTAAAGAGAAAGCTGGTTGTGTGGAAAATAAGGGAAATTCATCTTCCGGATTGCCCGCCTTCACAAAATAGACAATGACTAGAACAGGTTTTAATTAATATTTCAGTCCACACAGATGAATTTATACGGCTTGAAGATGGTTGAAGATTACAAGAGAAGTCGGAATGAGAAAAATTGCGCCACTAATAGCACTAACAAAAGCTGTTTTTCGGATGGTAAGCAATTGTGCAAAGGCCGGAAATAAATTCAAGTGTGAAGAGAATTACGAAACGTAGAAAGTTTTCTGTAAGAATGAGAGTAGAAATTCTTTTCTCAAATGCATGTGTAAGAACACGTGAAAGCGTATTTAGTTGTGAAGGAAAAATGTTCTTGAGATGAAGGTGGGTTGTGACGCCTGAGGGTGAGATGTATATAAAAGGTTTGGAATTGTATATAGACACAGTTCGGCCCAAGGGAACCGAGTCGCCGTAAAGCTGTAATGACAAAGCTGCCTGAGTTGTACATATCAAGTTGCTTTCTCTTTGAAACCAAAATACACCGACCCGCCATAAGCTCGTGAACGAATGAGCTTGTTTGTGACATTCGGGCATGTGCGTACATATATATACACTTGGAATGCTGACTGGCAGATGACCAGGGGGTATTCAATGAGAAGTCATAAATGAAAAGTCGTGTAGATTTGATATGCGCGCTCATGGGCATTGTAGGAGAAAATTGACTGACTCTTTTGTGAGAAGATTGACTTTGGTGTTGTCAGAGAAATATGAATAATGGTTCATTTTTAGCATGCTTCCCGCACGTCAGAGAGTGCAGGTGAAAGAGAATATGCATGAGCAAAGCAGGTGGAAATTGAGATGCTTTTATGAATGTTCCATTTACACGAAAGAGTACGGTACACAGTAGCTATGCATCGCCGTATGGCGTGTTCGAAGAACGCAATTTTGTCTGATGAAGGAAAGCGGAGCAAATTTTGTCAAAGCAGAAAGGCGGTAATTACACATTACAAGAGTGCGGGACAAAACAAAGATACAGAACACTCTGTTCTTTGAAGCTATTGTGTCCTAGCAGCAGTTTTAATCATGTGTGCACAAGCGAAAGCGTGCGATCGGAGACACATTGGTTTTGTGAAAATGTTTCATATGATGGATAATTCTGCTGATGAGAAAATTTCTTTTGTACCATGCACATAATTCTAGATACTTTGCAAAGACACAAACTTGAAAGGCAGGAGGAAACGCACCCTGTAATTGGAATGAAACCAAATTTATATGTGCTATGTTCAATCACGAGTAATTTCGCGAGGATGTGTTCAACGTGTGGGCGTCAAATTAGTAGTCCGGAAGGAGATCTTTGCCTATATAGGAGCTTGGCAAAGTTATAAGACGAAGGAGCTGCAAAACAAATAAAACTTCGAAGGAGCCGAAACTAAAACCCTCCAAACCAAAATTAAAGCTAAAAAGAGCAGGAAATGTAAGGTTGGTAGAAAGGGGATAGATAAGTGACTTGCGGACAAAAGTTTAGGAGTTTTTGTGGATGGAAAAAGAGGGAAAGCATACTTTTTTGGTTATATGAAAATTGGAAAAGCGTTTACTGATTTATGATCTTTGTTTGAATTTCAGTCGTCATCGGCGACCAAGTTTGCATCTAACAAACCATTCATCATTATTGTCATCGTCGATTCCTAATTCACCCG
>JAQGBJ010003918.1:0-11380 GCA_034698345.1 Sphaeridia pumilis | reverse complement strand
TTCGGGCGGGTTGATTAATTTGCGTCTCCATCACTTTGATATCAAACTGACTCAGGAATGCCCGGTAATTAATGTTTCGAAAAAAGCAAGCAGGTCAAAGGGCAGAACGTGTGGTTGCTTCAGAAAATTATTCGAGGACATCAGTTGAACCAAAGCTTAAATTCAAGGCTTAAAAACTAAACTTTGAAACTGTGGCCGGATGGCGGAATTATGAGAGTCGAAATCACATGTAATACCTGCAATTCGAATCAATTTGACGTTTAATTTAGTTCAGCCCCTTTGCCCTTGAGCAAATTCACACCTTGGAATGAAGTATATACTTATTCACTTTCTACAATTTCACCCTGTAATTTTCCCAAATGCGGGTTGCTGGAGTTTCGATCCATGAATGATAATACTTGTATCAGATGAATCTCGAATGTACAAGAATGTAATTTGATCCACTTAATCTCAATCCGTTTTTAAGAGTACATGTTGTAATATAATCTTGTTTCGGCAAAGTTTCATCTTCTGGCCCAAGTGAATCATCATGTTTTGTACATACAGAAACAGAATCTCGTATGTTGGCTCCTACAGTTATTTTGACCCTTTCAGTAGTTTCAGTGTTCTAAATCTGTGTTTTAAAGCTCAGAATTGTAAGACATACTGTAAAGCCAGATGAAGTTCCAGAATGACGGCCGTGGAGGGTCGGTCGGTCCATTTGGAGATAGGCAGACCCCTAAGGAATCACCTGGTGAGACGGCTGATTTATTTCTCGTTGGTATTCCAATTAATCTATTTCAATCACACGAATTGTAATGTACAAATCCCTGCCTCCTCTTCCAAGAAGCTCTAATATTCCTGCATAAATACTTCCGGCCGTTTTGACGTCACGCGAATTAGCCCGAAACACTTACCTGGTGGCTTAAAAAAATTCCGTCATATATCGTCCGTCGGCGACACTCTGTCCATGCAAACAAATTAAAAGTGTTTCCGGAAATCCGCAAAGTATTTTCCTGGAAGCTTAAACGTTTGAGCTGGTAGTATGTATTTACATGGCAATTTCAGCCGGGATTTAAAAGTTAAACAGGAAAAAACCGAGAACCGTGTTTCGGGTAAACATACAGTAACACATCGAATCTGAGTATATAGAGGCAAACAAATTACGAGCGATTTGTACTCTTTAAAAATGGGCCGTAAAACTATATTTGTAAAAAGGGTTGTCATAAAGATGAAAGGAAGCGTGCAATTTTGGTGGCTTGTCTTATGGATCGCTTGCCGTTCTGGGGCCGCCACCGAGAGAGAACTTCGAAGTCTGCGCGCACATTATTTTGCTACCGTCAAAACTTGATCGTGGGCGGAGATGGGTAAACTGCATTTAAAAAACTTTAAAAAATGCAACAACTTGTGTATAGCAAGAGCAATGCATTTGAGCTCAAGAATTATTGTTTGAAAGGAACAAGATTCGAGATGGACAAGAAGGTATATCCAAAAAAGAGAGATGAAGAAAAACAGAGACTAATTTTTCAACGGGCTTTCCTAATACGAATATAGCGGCTGACTGACTGATGGACCGACCCGACCGACTACTAAAAAAGCGGGTATAAAATAACGTTTGCCGCTATTACGTTACAGCATATTACGTAAGAGATGCTGTAATGAGACGTGAGGTCCGCGCGCGGCTTGCCGCGCTCAGGCTTTTTGAATGGCGTCTTCTTGTGAGGTCAGGCGGTGGTGGAGGTGGTCATTGGTATGCATGGAAAATGCTGCAGCAACCTTGGAGAATGGAAACTCATTTGTTATCTCCTGGAGAAACAATCTCAAGAGGAATTTGTAAGATCAGATCAAGGTCCGAATTCGTTAACAAAAAGTGTGCACTTCTCAAGGACTCGCCCTGTATGTCGTCTGAAAAGCTATGCAGCTAGTTAACGAGTCATAAAACGGTTTGTAGAACTAGTAAAGCCGGCTAAACAGCTACTACTACTATTATTGCCGCCGCCTGAACAAAAATATATGTAGTTTTGTAGGCGCCAAATTTAGGGCTTTTTGACTGACCGGAAAGTACACAAAATTTACTAGGGTAGTGTAAAAACGTTGTAACTTGCTATTCCTTGAGTTACCCGGCTGCCTCCTGGTTTATGACTTTTTTGTCTTGGTCCAGTAGATACATTTTTGGGGGGTTTCTTCCATGTTCTTGTACGTATGCTGCAAAAAGTGTCCTTTTTGTCAGGTTCCGTATGTCGCTTCGGTATTGCAGTTGAAGTTGGTAGGATGATAAGGCGGCAAATTTAATAAAAACGTCATTCAGAGTCTGAATTTCAGACGCAGATGCTTCTATGTGTGCAGCAAGAATATAGGAGAGAAATATTTCTAGTTTCTAGAATTTTCTAGAAAAGAAGGCTCTGGTTCTGCTTTTTTTTGATGACTTTACTTCCACGCCATTAGAATCCTTGAGCGACTAATGAAGCTCAAGAAGGAAATGCGTCTATAACTTTTCTAATAGAAATCCTGTCCGTTTCCCGATAGCCAAAAAAGCTGAAGCTGGCTATATGACTGACCATTTCACCCGGTCTTTTTCTTACCCTCATTTCAAGAGGGGTTGCTTCTACTGCTGCTCCTGCTTTGTGTTGATATGAAACTGATATGAGGACAAAGGGGATGAAGAAATTTCTCTTTTTCTTCATAGCCGCTCCTGCTGGAGCCAAAAGACCATGATGAAAATTGAATTTGATCAATTGCATAACTTATGTTTGTGTGATTTATTCTTCTTGTTTCCATGTGGTTTCTCCGTCTTCGAAATGACTCCCGGCACGTGTTCACATCGTTTCTGCCAACTGCATCGTCCCTCCTCGTCTGGTTTTTTGACTGACGGACTGCTCCTTCTGCCCCTGGAAAATGTGTATTTGATTCGATATGATTTGTGACTCTGTCTGTGGGAATGTGCGTGTGTAAATGTGCATCGGCCGAACATTATGTGTGAAAAATGACGATGATAACGCAAAATACCGGCCGGCAACTTCACGCTTAATTTTAATCGGACATCATTATCGACGAGCAGCAATGGAAATCACTTCTCATAACTCAAAGCGGAACCAGCGGAACCTTCAGCAGCAATCGAGTTCGACGACGGCGACTGGTGGACACGTCCAATTGCATCACCACATCAAAAGCTCTGGCGATGACAAACAATCTCATCACAAGAAACAGCAGCAGCATCACAAGGACCAGAGTCAACTCAAGTTTCCCTTTGTTGCACAGGGTGAGAGCACGTTTCGAGTTATACGGGGAAAAGTTTGGAACATTTATATATATTTTTAGCCACGCACATTTTCGCCAAAAACCAGAGACAGCAACTGTCATATATATGAAACAAAATTCTTGCTCTTCTGGAAGAACCATAAGGAATTAGACACGTCAGAAATATATACACACACAGTTTTACGCACTTGGACTTGGGGTCGCTTACGCTTGTCAGACAGCAAAACTTTTGAACGATACGCTTCGCTGAGTGACCTGTCAGTAGTGTCAGGAGTTTCGGAGATTTGTTTGTCTTGTAACGATTTCGGAGCTGCAGACAGGCAAAGTTAGAGGAATAACACAGGAACCATCGAGTAAATTTTTCCATGAGACGCTATTGTTTTTGCGTTAGGATGAATTATGGCTTATTGTGCTCAAAAATTTGGTTTGTCACATTTGGAAGCCGACGCAGATGCGTTTGATGAGCAAAGACGACTTGAGGTTTCGGAAGTTTGAAGCTTGAAACAAATGACTTTTTAAAAGTTTCCATAAGACGAAAGTTTCGAGCGCTGCTGACCTTCAAGCGCCTTGTGACCCCTGGCGCTTTGTGATACTTAGAATGCAAATACTTTGCTTTTTGTAGGCTCGATCAGGTCATAAATTGTTTAATTTATATTGACAATCGACAGTTGTTGAGGCGTTTTTAGCGCTTGTTCGTGTGAAAAATGTAATTATGAATCTTGAGCCAGAGAGGAAACAAAATTATCTTCTTGGATTGTCAGGCAGGGCTTGGAGGCATTTCGATAATGGTTTACAGTTTCTCCAAAGCGCTCAAGCGCAACATTAACCTTTGGACCGGAAATATTGCACAGTAAAACAATATGTATGTGTATTTGCAGGAACCAAAGAAGCAGCGTTCATCCACTCGCTGAGTTCAGCGGGCGTGGCGCATCAGTTGACGAAATCGTGTTCTGCGGGTGCAAGCCCAGACTGTGGGTGTGACAAGTCGCTGTCGGACTCGAAAGGAGGGTCGTTCAAATGGGCCGGCTGTTCTGACAACATTGACTACGGCGTGAGTCTCAGTCGAACCTTTGTGGACGCCATGGATCATCGAATGTCGCGTAAGAACAAGACGGCTTCGCTGGCCCTCGTCAATTTGCACAATAATGAGGCCGGGCGGAAGGTAACTAAAATATATATAATTGTACAGTTTTTTTCAACGTAAATATTTACCTGGTGTGAAATGTATATAAAAACCACCACTGCGGTATTATTTACAGTCACTTCAGAAACTGATGAGGGTGGAGTGTAAATGCCACGGCGTGTCAGGATCCTGCGAAATCAAAACGTGTTGGAGGGTTATGCCGAATATGCGAGACATTGGAGAACATTTGAGGAGAAAGTTTGAAGCGTCCAAGTCTGTGGAAGAGAAGCGTATTGGATCGAGACGAGGACTTGTGGCGCGCTCCAGCGGACATGAATTTAATGACGTGGATCTTGTGTTCCTCAAGGAGTCGCCGGATTTTTGTACTTCGAACCTGAAGAAGGGCAGTTTGGGAACCAAGGGCAGAATTTGCAAACAAATTACGTATCCGGACAAGGTAGAGTTTTGGAACCTAAAACATTAAATATTTTTCCAATGTAAAATAAAATAGCAAATAATTTTTGAACCACAGGTCACAATACCGGACACGTGCGACAAACTTTGCTGCGGCCGAGGTCATACGACAACCCGAGTGAAACGCATTGAAATGTGTCGTTGTAAATTTCAATGGTGTTGCAACGTGACGTGTTCTGAATGCGTGAAACAAGTGGAAGTTAGCACTTGTAATTAAAAGTTGATTGTTGCTGAGAAAGTTTTGCCTAGACTTGAGAACTCGCTTTGTCATAGTTGGAATTTATAGCTTTAGTAATTAGAGGACGTTGTAATAATCTAATCGGTAAAATTAAGTGTGTATTTGTGTAGCCTTTAGTTCAAGTCAATCACCACGCAGAAAACATGTACATTTTTAGTAGCAAGTTCAAAGTGGCATTTTGTGTATAAAATGTTCCATGTTCTTTTGTAACTGGTAGAATTATAAATAGTGGCTCTTGACGCTTTTGTGAATATATTTTCCAAGCTTGTGTAATTGTGAACGGACATGACAGTATTGACAATAATAAAGTAAAGCCAGTAAAGCGTTATATACGGAATGTTTTTATTATTGAATTATACTGAAATCACAACAGTTTTAGTACGTGAGTGAGTGAATTGACTATTAAATTTGAGATCAAATGGTAACTGACTCTTGAGCCTTGGCTATTTGACTAGGATGAGTTAAGTATCAATCGAGAGGAATGGCACTGAATTAATTCGTAAGGTGGCGCAAGGTTGCATTGTTGACTACGGAGAAGCATCGGAGGATTCACTGCCGGAAGTCGTCGAGGCCTCCCATTCTGACCCTGTTTTTCGCTTGTACGGTATTGGGCGCTTTCGAGCACTGGAAGGAATATATAATTTAAATTTTTTTTAGAGGAATATAAGACGTTTAAAAAAGTGTACTTTAAAAATTATAAAACTTGCCTCGTTATTCTTCGTCGTTCCATAAACGACGGCGAGCCCCTCCGGCGAGGTATCGAAGCTGACCGATCGCGTTCACGAACCACAGGCTTTGGCGGTGGCGACTTGGTCCTCGACCTACTGCCCGAAGACCTGCTGCTAGACCTTGAAGAAGCTGAAGATGACACAGATCTGCTCCGTGACCTGGGCGACTTGGGCGTTTTTGACCGACTTGGTGATTTACTCTTTTTTCTGGACCCCTCTGAACGAAGTGAACGTGTAGAAGCTGTGGAGCTACTGCGGGATCTTGAAGACGACTTGGACCTTGAACTACTGTAACTTCGGTATGATCTGCTCCTGCTCCGTGACCGACGGTAAGAGCTGTAGGACGAGAAGGAGGAGCTTCGTGACCTGGTACCACTTCGGCGTCCTGGAGTTCGCGGGAGCGGAGAACGTTCAGGAGAAGGTGATACCACTGGATTAATGGGAACTGTTTCGATGCAGATTGTGAGAGCATCTGAGGTGTGGACGTTGGTATATTGGTGACTGTTGATGGAGGACGAGGAGCTATTGCCGTTCATGTGGATTATTATTGTGTCGCCACCAGAAGGTCTGAAGTCGTTGGTGGTTGATGTTGCCTCGTGGTCGTTGTGTGAAGTTGGAACTGGGGTTTCAGAGACCGTTGCAGATGGGTTTGGTGGTGGCGGTTCTTCGGAGCGTACTTCAGGACTGGCAGAGGTTGTTGTAGCTGGTTCGAATTTTACTTGATCAATGGCTTCTTCTGGTGAGCCTTCGGAGGAGGAACTTGAAAATGCCTCAGAACCTTCTTGGTGGATAGCTGGGCTTTGCTTTGCTTCCTCGTCAACCTCCGAGATGGTTTTTGCAGGGGATTCATCCAAATAAACTTCTTCTTCCTCAGGGGTTTCAGATAAAGGGAGGACTTCGCTGTCGCCACTTGGGGAATCAGGCACCCCAACAGCTGGTACTTGGTCCAAGATTCCTCCGTTAACCTTAGAAGAAGACGTGTTTATGGGGCTTTGGCTTGGGGACCTTTGAATAGAAGTTTCTTCGTGCTGAATTGGAGTTGCCGATACCTCAGGTTCTACATCAGAGCCACCTTCCGACTCGGATTGGTAACAACAAGCGACGATTGGTTTCGCTGGTTTACGTTCCGGGGATTCGCTCCTGAAATATTATATAATGTAGCTTGACATTTCAGCAAAACTACAGTATTTGAGAAATTTATTGGACTTACTTCCGATTTTTCTTGCGCTTCTTCTTCTTTTTGCCCTTGAATTTCCTGCAGAATCATTTTTGTTTTAGAGACAAATCTCGTGTAAAAAACTACCAAAAGGCCCCTCTGTCCAAGCATTACTCCCACAAACAAAAGAAGTGATTCAAAGTCCATAGATTTTCTGTCGCGAGCTTCACCTCCACCATTTACAAAGCTAATTTTGACCATTTACAATTTCATGAGGTAGAACCAAAGAATCCCAAAGGTGTAAATATAAATGGAGATTCACACTCACTAACTTGTTTTACCTTTCCATTTTCAAGGCTCATCCTTTTCCATTGAAGACAAGAGTGGAAATAAAATATTTTCTCTTAATCAACAATGCCTTACTAATTTACAATTACAATTAATATTTGCAAGCCTCAAATTTTTACAAAAATGTCACTTGATCATTATTATAACCACTTTTACCCATTGTTAAAAATGTTGAAACTGAGCATGCAAGAATATATAACATTTTTCCAATTTCACATTAACAAATACGCATCAAAACCATGCAGAAGGTTTACCAATTCCATCGATATGCATTGTTTAGTAAGTAATTGAAAACGGTTTAGGTGAACAAATAAACTTGACAAAAATGGCCTTCCAAGTCTCACCTTTTGCTGGTACTTTCAGCGTCCGAGTGACGTCGTTTCTTCTTGGACTTTTTGTGCTTCTTTGAAGACGATGAGCGCTTGCGCTCAGCGCGCTTGGTGTCCTTGCGGCGCTCTTCTTCATCGTCTCCGGAGTTTGAGCGCCCTCTGATGGAACTTTCGCTTCGTCGTTTTGAAGTTGACCTGGACCTATGTTTGCGCTTGGCCTTTTTATGTTTTTTCCTTGGAGATTCTTGTTCAAACAGATCTTGAATCTAGATAGAACAGTTTATAATTTTGTAAAATCTCCGGCTTGTTTGAAAATTTACCAAGAAATTTTGAAAGTGTTTTAGTTACCCGGTATTTCGAAATCACGTTATTATTCTCCGTTTCCTCCTCATACAATTTCCGTTTGGCGCCATTCCTACTTCGCTCTCGCCTACTCGCTTCCAGCGTCATACCTGACCTGCTTTTCTTACTAACCCTGAAATTATAAAAATTACCCCATTAGTCATTTTTGCGGAAATTTTAAAAATTCGCATACTTTTGTTCACCACCACACGCACGATACGTAATGAAAAAACGTAGTTAAAACTCTACAAAAACTTGAAATTTTATAGTCAAAATGCAATTCGCCCATGTCCCAACCTGCTCAACTTTCCCTCATCGATCGCAGCGGCACAATTACAGCAGCGGCGGCACGCAACAAGAGAACAATAAGGATATAAATTAATGAGTAATCTCGAAGACCGATACAGTTCTGTACTATTAAGAGCACTATTACACTTGTCCCTCTCAACATTATTTCCACTGACTAATTTTGACTCTTGTCCGGACACTCGGGCTTCTGTGGTCTGTCGTCCGGAGGATGGTATTATTCGAATAACTTGAGCCTTTCTATTATTGGCTGGAAGACTCCTAACGTTGTTACTGGAAGACGTTCCTGGAAGAACTATCACTTTTTCTACTGGTCGACTGGGATTTTTGTCCAGACTCTGCCTATGGACTCCAGCGGTATTTACGTCTGGACAAGGTGTCTGGTTCCCATCGTTGCTATTTTCTCTAACGGTAATCCTATCGCTAGTAGGTTCTTTGGTTTCTTGACTATTACTAGTACCGTTCATGGAAGACATGATGATCGATTGATTAATATTATTGATTGATTGCCCAACGTTACATGTGTGCTACCTACTTATATAATTACGCGAATGGAAGACGTGGATTTTTAGCAACTTGTCCTAGCTTAAGCTACATTTCTATTAAGCTTCTACAAGCTTGATTTTTTAGTTTGCTGGAAGCCTTAGAAAACTCCTAGATTATTTTATAGCTATAGTCTGGAAGACGTTTGATATTAAATTGGATATGTACAAATTACATGGTTGAAATTTTTGATTTGTCAGTCCCTACATTTTTCCTACGCAATCTGTAAAATCACACGGAATTTCATATGTACAAGTTTGGATTGTTAAAAGTCAAGTTTAAAACCTTTGCCTCAGTAAATATTAAAGTTGGACGTACCGAGATTTTTTAAATTGACGAAAGTTGCACTATTGTATTTTCAAGAGATTGCTTCCGGTTGAGTCATCATTGCCATTTCTCCAGTGCTTCAGTTCCATCCAGAACTGCTTCTGTTAATGAAGTTTCTCCAGCATCAGTTGTAGGTATTGCTGAATTTCTCTTTCGTCCTTTGGCCACTTCAGCGAAGGTTGTACTTCAAAATGTATTGCTGGAAACCAACAGAAAATATAGGCATTTCAGGACTTTGCAATTTTCAATCCAAGCCCTCAAGCCTGAAGCCCCTAATGTATATAGTTTAAGAGCTATCTACTTAAAAATTTACTAAATCCACTGAAGTCTCACCATTAAACCTAGTGCAAAAACAGCAAATCCGCTGTGAGAACTGCACGGCAGGCGGAGAGCAAGCAGTAACTGAAAGCTACCTGGAAACGAGTGTCTGAAGCCCGTGGTCTCATTGTATTCTCCGGTTTGCTGTATTCCAAAAGCTCCTGCTAAAATCCCGGGTGTTACCGAAAAACATTGGAGAGAAAGGGAGAAAGAAGAGATGAAATGATGCATATATGTAATATACTACGGACTGGAGAACCGAGCTTTTCGAAGTTGCCCAGCTTTACGAGGATATATGTATAGAAACCCGGGTATATAATTTCACAAAGGGAGCGAATGAGGAAGAGAGCCGGAGAAAGACTGGCTGGAGAGGGAAAATCGATACGGAACATTATTACAATGTTTGATATGAAATGCACGCGCCGTACGTGGTATCCACTGTGTTCTCCAGTTATCCAGCAGTGGTGGCTTTTGATGGAATGAAGCAGGGGGAGAGAATAGCCGGCCTGGACTTATGGGCATGCAATATGCTTTACCGTTGAATTCAAAGGGACACGCAAAAGCATTGGAAAAATTATGTATTATGCGCATTCCCTTTGAAATGAAGGCGGCAGAAAGGGGATAGAAAATAGAAAAAGAGTAATTGAAAAGCGTGCCGAAGCATGCAGCTGCTTTCCATTACGATTTTAACCATAGTCACAAACAATGCCTTTAACTTAATACCAACGTTTACAAAAACCAAGAAAGAGAAACTAAAAGAAAACGTGGATGATGTATCCTCTCAAGAGGTACATAGCGAATTTTCAAATTTCAGTTTCGCAATCGGCATGTTGCGTACATTATCGTTATCGTTAATTAAAGTCAATGAAAAATGATCGGATTCGGAACCAGCAACAAAAAAATAGCCCTCATTTTTGATTGGGATGGAAATTTTTCTTGCCGATAATTTGCTACAAGTTAGTCTTCGAAGTACAATTTTCGGTATCACGTGGCCAACAAAATATTGAACCGACAACGTTTCTGCTGCCAACGTTCAGCTCTTTGGGTTTTCTTGCCGCTTTTTTAAGGATGAATTTATTGGGCATTCAGTAATTTGGGGGTCGAAATTCGGGGGCCAAACATGTACCTCGAGCTCATCGTGATGTGCTTCTGTAATGCTTTGAAATGCGATCTGGAGCTGGAGGTGGTGAAGAAAAGTACCTCTTAGCTGCAATGAAATGAAGGATGATTTTGAATACAAGCTTCTTATAGTTTGTTCGTCGTTGAATTTAGAAACCGTCTTGTGTTTAAACCAGACGTTTTTGCTTGATGGAGCTGATACCAATGGTTAACGGAGATTTTGAAATCCTTTGAAGCTGCTGCAAAATGTTTGGGCGAAGTTTCTTGGTCAGTGAGTCTTGAAGTTTGGTCATTTCTTGTTTGTCAGCCGAAGCGGTCAGTAATGCTGGTTGGTTGTTAAAAGAACTCTTGATTTAAATTCGGTATGAGCGTTATTGAGTTACAAGTTTTACGAGAAACTGTAGACTTGACTGGGGCTGTTGATCAACTATAGTCCAAGCAAAATGGAGAACGATATCGAAATGGTAAGTCGATTAAATTGTTAGAACTTGTAACAAGTTATGATAAATGAAACTTTAAAATTATAATAAGCTTTATTCAGAGTCAGTGGAGTCTTTAAGCGATTATCTGAGGGCTAGTAGATTGGGATCTAAATTCTTTCATTGTTTTTTTTTGGCTTTACAGCATAACCAGCCCATTCACGTCGACATTGACGTCGAAGATGTAAAACCAGAAATCCAGGAACTAGAAGAGTCAACCGCTGGTCCTCCAACTTCCGAAGAAGAAGCGGATGTATTCAAACTGGTATTCCGGAAGACCTTCGATGGTTCTATGAAGCCCACCTTGGTCAAA
>JAQGBJ010003917.1:0-11380 GCA_034698345.1 Sphaeridia pumilis | reverse complement strand
TGGTCTTCAGGGATGATGCGCTCTTCCGGGTGGTTTGGGTGGGCAACGAGGCTGTGGTGGTGGGCGGGGGAGAGGTCGATTGGCTGGGCGGAGTCTTCGGTTTCTGAGGTCAACAAAAAAACAATGTTTTTGAGTGTCATGACTTAAAATAAGTATATATACACTTGTTCACAAATTCAAAATATCAAAGACCAAGAAGACGTACCTGCTCCGAGCCCACTGTCCTCTGAATGGCTTACGCCAAAACCGTGCTGTTGATTTGGGTTGCTCATGGCTGACTTCTGCTAACTGAACACAGTTATAAAACTGTCAAATGGTAACTTCAAAACTGTAATGACGGTTAAATGGCAGCTTTCTTCCGAACTTGTTAGTATGGCTTTGGAATAATACGCAGCAATTCACAACGCTATCAAATGCACTCTTTGAATCTGACTTACTGACTGAATCAACGACGTAGTTACTCTGCTCGCTTGCTTTCAACGACTGATGATGTTCCCTCCAAAACCGCTGGCTTTAAAGTGCTGCCGCTCGTTTGACGCCCGACGCTGCTGACTGACTGAGATAGGAAAGAGGCTCGTTTTTTGTTAAATCAAATGTCTTCAAATTTTATTGTTTAGAATGCTTCTGAAATGGTATCAAAGATGAACTAGATATAAGAAATCATTGTGACTTTAAAAAATCCCGCCAGTCCTTGAAATCGGTTCGCGGGTCAGAGGGAGCTCCGGTCTTAGGACCCTCCTGTTGTGGCGTTGGAGAACTCGCGAAGAACGGCATCATGTGCGCTCCATATCCAGTTCAAAATTATATACCTGCTACCTGCACCATACCCGCAAAATAGACGGTTAAAACGCTTTTGGACAAGTGCGAACTTAGTGATAAAACTTTTCTATTTAATTGACTGGCTTGCAAGTTTACGAACATTAGATGGGATAAGCCCAACTTGATTACAGCTACATATAAAGCTACTGCAAAATTACTTGTCTTGATTCTTGTCTACGTTTGACTAGCCTTCTGAACTTAAACGTGGCTATGGTATGAATTACAAACTACAAACAGTTAGTTAAATGCCTGTGCGCATTAATTTCTAAAGCTAGCCTCTTATGGCGTTCGCGTTCGATAAAATCAAGTCCAATTAAGTGCCTTCATCTTCTCTACAAAAAAGGTGTATTTTTAGATTACACACATTCAAACGCGCTGTATCATATGAATTTCGTAGTGTAAACCCATTACAAAATTTGGCCAAAATCAAAACAAGATGTTGCGATACGCATAACTTGATTGATGAAGCATAATTCTATGATTGCTGTTGACTAGGTCTAAATAAGAACAAGATTTTTTGTCTCGGTGGTAAATAGCGAAATTGCCATCGGAGCCCACTGAAGCCGATCGGTTTGGAGATTGCCACAAATGGAAACCTCGACTCTTTCCAACACAGGTGGTTGACAGCTTTGGCATTTACTTTCAAATGTTGGCCTTGCTGAGCTCTTCGGACGAGCACCTAGTAATCCCAGTATGAGGTCACATGAGGTCACAGGTTTTTGACTCTTTGAAGTCAGATTATACGAAATGAACAATTTGCTTGCCATGTTTTTTCAAACCGGTTTTTGTTCTTCGAAAAAACGCCATGGATGGGAATTTTTTTAGGGGAGAAATGAAGATGAAGATGAAAACAACTTTGTTGTCCCATGGACATAAGAGAAGATTATACTCCAGCCTCAGCAAAGACCATGACGTAATGAGTGATTCAGAAAACCTTTGTGTTGCAACCAAGGCCAGAACTAACTGATCAACAAAAAAGCAGAATCTTGCTTTTGAGTGTAACTCCACAACGAACAGTTAAGAAGCACGGAGCAACGAACTGCTTCATGAATGATTCATACTTGTAACAGTGATTTGCGATGCGAAACATCCAGCTTACGTAACGACAACGACTGGTTCTCTACATACTTGCGAACCTGTCTCAACCTCATCACAGCTTCGTTCTTCGAAATACAAGCATAAATGAAAATTGTTCACGGAATTTAGTTGACACCCGGAAAAGCTCATCACAGTTCAAGATCCCGACTAAAGCGCCACCCGGCTTAGCGCTCAGCGATGTGTTTGAGTACCCACAGCTGCGTTAATGGTCCTTGGTTAAACGGACTGGACTGCTTTGATTGAAGGTCGCAGCGGCCTTCAAGGGACCGCCGGGGTCATGGAGATAAAACATGGGAAACTGCAAAATGAACAAAATTCTAGAATTCAAGGACTAAAATAAACCACGTTGACTCACGTGAACTTCGAAACCGTATTTATCTGTGTTGGAAATTGTAACTAAATGAAGCAATTAGTTAGCCCCAGCCTTTGATGCAAAAGCAAATGTAAACTCAGTCGCCCATTACGTCATGATCTCTGCGTATGCTGCCGTGTAATCTTCTTCTTACGTCCAAAGTCTTTTTTCAGCTTCATCTTTCGTTCCATGAACAGAATCACATCGATGGCGTGTTTGCGAAGATGAAGATCTGGTTGGAAAAGTCCACAAAAAATGTACATTTTTTATGAGCTCAAGTATTGAAGGCGGTTCTAATGCAATATGCGGTTCCATGGAATCTACTTACAGCCATATTTCTCCAGCATCGTTGCTTTCTAACTTTGCTGGGGACCTACAAACTCAATAATAACCATACAAAACAACGCGTCGAAATCCCACTAAACGTTTTCCACCCCCTGTAGCATTCAGAACCGAGCAAACATTTTTTCATCCGCCAAATAATGTTTCCATCGCGTATAAAAGGCCACTCTGTGCCAATGTTGTCATATTCGCATCAAGGAACCTGCAAAATCATCTTCTCTGAATCCACTGGGAATTGGGCACCTAACCTCCAAAACGTAAGTGTTTTCACTAACTTAACTTGCAAGAGATTCAAGAGTAATTTTTGGTTGCTAAAAAATTGGTTTCTCATCTTGTCGTTTCTTTGATTGGATTTCAGATGCAACTCTGCCTTCTATTCTTTTCCGTCCTCGTGCTGGCTGCAGCTGGTTCGAAGGGATCTCGGCGCATTCCCATTCCTCGTTTGGCGAGTCCGGTCATCAACTTCGGTCGGGACGTGGGAGCAAATGTATTTGGCGATGTCATTTCGAGAGAAGTTGTTCATCACCTGTACGGCGGGAGTGTGGATCAAGGGGCTTCTCCGTCCAACCTGAACCTCCGGGCAAAGCGATCGGTGGGTCAAGCACTCCATGGCGAAGTCGGCATTAGAATGGCTGCAAGGCAACGGCATTCATCAGGCTTCAGTGTCAACAATGGCAAGCTCTTTGGGTACCATAGAACTGGGTTTTACGTGTAGAATCAAGTGGTGTAACAATGTACCATGTTTTTCCAATGCGTAACAGGTTTTTAACAACTTTGACACTTGTTCATTCAATAATTCGATTTTGACTTCTCCATCAATAAATCAACTACTACTAAATTCCAGCAACACATTTCCACTCGTTTAATAGGAAACCAGCCATTACATCTAGTTTAAGTAAATGCATATACAGTACCTTTAAATATACGCCGGCTCCAACTGCTGCCGCTCTTCCACCGCTGCTGCTGCTCTTCCACCGCTGCTGCTGCTCTTCCACCGCTGCTGCTGCTCTTCCACCGCTGCTGCTCTTCCACCGCTGCTGCTGCTCTTCCACCGCTGCTGCTGCTCTTCCACCGCTGCTGCTGAGCCATGTAGGAACCATTTTGATTCTCGTCTTTCCATATTAGGGACACATTTGCAGTTTAGGGCATATTAGGCAGAAGGAACCAAGTCTTTCATATTATATAGTGACGACAAAATCATATTTGCCGGCTTCATCTCCAGTAACACAGGCAACCGATTTTTAGGTTCATGTTATACAAAACGTAATACGCAATAATAAATCCAAAGCATCTCCACGGACATAAATATACTGGCGATGAAGTCAAAAGAAAGTTGTAGAAGAAATCCCTACCTGGAATTTTACAACACTCTCTCAAAGCGCTAAACCTAATCAGCAAAAATTAATCAATTTTGACCTCAACTAAACACACTACTGCACCTCCTGAAACTCCTGATGCTCATCATACGCCAAATCAATGTCCCTAAATGACCTCAGGCGTAACGACGTAGTTATACTCTGCTCGCTTGCTTTCAACGACTGATGATGTTCCCTCCAAAATGCCGGCTTTAAGTGCTGCCGCTAGTTTGACGCCCGGCGCTGCTGCCTGACTGAGATAGTGAAGAGGCTCGTTTTTTGTTAAATAAAATGTCTTCTAAATTTGCTAAAATTTTAATGCTCAGAATGCTTCTCAAATGTTATCAAAGATGAAATAGACAAAAGAAAACATTTTAAATTTAAAAATCCCGCCAATCCCTCCAATCAGTTCGCGGGTCAGAGGGCGCTCCGGTCTCAGGACTCTCCTGTTCTGGCGTTGAAGAGCTTTGGGTGCGCAGAGGCGGCTCGTTGGTAGATGGCGCTGTTGCGGTGTCATCAGGCTGGTTGCTGTTAGAGTCTGCAAAAAGTCAAGCCACAAGAGGGCGTAAGTGTCGGTAGACGACAATACACATTTCAGCCTTCACTTCCTTCACAATTATCCAAAACAATTTTTGAAATATTTAAAATTATGAAAACTTACCATTGCCAGTTGGAATGTCTTCTGTGAGGTCACCTCCAAAATGGCGATTTTTCTCCATTGTTAGTAACCGGATTTCGCACATGTATTCGGTCAAAAATTCAATTACAAGGAGCTTTCTTAGCGCTTAATTATGGCTTGAAATATACTTGATCCTGCTAGCTGATAAAAGAAAATATATATGACGCAGTTACCGCTACAGCTTATACAGAACGACTGAAGCAGATACGCAATATCGTGCCTCTTTCAACAAGATTCTGTTATAAAAGACGGAGAAAGCCAAAAGGTTTTTACGCAGTTTCAAGAGGAAAAGTTTGCTTTAATACACGTCAAATAACGTTCCGAACCAATGTTTCTCTATGGAAAGTAACTACAATTGTACGCTATAGCTACTGAATCTGACGTAGGATCAAGTCATGTCAAGGGTCAACACAGCCAGTCAATTGTGCTGCCAATGCCAGTCCCTGAAGTCGCGTCTGACTCTAGCTGGAAACGATTTTGGTTCCTCATGGGAAGAAGAGTGCTTGTGAGAATCGTGTTTGTGGGAAGTGTCCCTGATGGGCCCTTGGTCTCTGATCAGATGTTTTCCAGATCCAGCGGATCCGATGTCGTAGCCTACTGGGTCATGAGGACGCTTAGTAAGTTGGCGACGCAGGAATTCTTCATTGGGACCTGAAGTCAGAAGACAAGAGGGGAAATTCATTAGAATCTTGTATAATTTCCCACTTCAGCTTTTAAGATTTTGAAAAAAGGGTCAAATTTTGAGGTACCTGAAGATTGATCTTCGAGCCAGTCGCCAGGGATCACAGGCGATGAAGAAGTCTTCTCGCTGATACTCATGGCTTGTTCAAAAACGCACTTTCTATAGGATTTGAAGCGTAACAGTGTAAGACGCAGTTTCTTGTACGGATTCTCAGCATATACTGGAGCTGATGCTTGAATCGTTGTTGGCTTTAAACAGATTCTCAAGCGGCTATGTTGTATAATATACGCTTTCGCTGCGAGGTATTTTTACCTACAGAAGCGTCGTCGGAGTCTGATGACATCTAATGATGAAATTTTGCTAGTATTTTATTTTTGATTGTTGAAAATGAAAATAGCTTCAAGTTCCAATGCTTGCACTAAAACGACTTTTCGCCATTATGTTTCGCAATAACTTTTGTATCGCCCTTTTCGAAATCGCCTCCCGTCGGTGGCTTTAGTTCCAAACAGTAGGCAACAAACACTCTGAGAATCGTATTGAAGTCCTGGATGGCATCCCAGTCCAGCGCCATAACATCATCAGTGGCCAAGTGGTACTCCGAAGGGAGCGGCTCGGGAACAAGCTGAAGTACTGGAACGCCTTTGGCGGCGAACGCCGAATGGTCGTCTGGAACCGGACCTCTGGCGATTTCTCGTCTGAAGAAGAAGCTTGTTCCCCTAGTTGTTGATGTACTTAACAAAGCATTGTCTCGAAGGAAAGCTTCGATCAAATGAAGCTGGCAGTGCCATCTGGAGGTGGACTTGAAGTAGGCTGGTATTGACATTGAAGACGTTCCAAGGAGATGCAACAATATCATGATTTTCTAGAATCCACCAGGTTTTTGTTAATTAGATTTCCAAGTTTTAACTTCAAACTGAAAGTTTCGAAGCTTACGATACGCTCCAACGAAGTCCTGCCGTCGCCATCAACCTTGTTGCGCCAAACGTCCGCCAGATGGCGGGAGCCCAGAAACGCTTCTGTGCTGGCAAAGACATTCTGAGAGGCTCCTTTTGGGTCTTCATGGGCGTCAAAGAAGACCAACTGGATGGTGACATCTTTGTAGCCTTGGTTTTTGGCATTTCGATGAAGTTCCAAGGACTCCTGAAGCGTTTCAGCGAGGTATAAGAGCATAGCGCAGGGGACTGCTGAATCAGTGGCTCCAATGAAGTTTGGCAGGTGCTGTTGAGGCCAAATTAAAAAATCGAAGTAAAAAAGTAGGCAAAAGAACGCTTCGATGAAGTACCTTTGAAGAATCGTAGTGACAAGCGAATACAAGCCTGAAGTAAAAGAAACTTCAGTAAAAATCCTGAAAAAGTTTTAAAAAACCAGGAATGATGAAAAGACTTGAAAATGACCTTCGAGTAGCCTTAGGGTCTAAGGTCGCAATGATGTTCCGCCCACTACTGGCCTCGGCGTCACCTTTGTCCAGGTTGAATTCGTCGATTTCCAGTGTCCAGCCCAGTGACTTCAGTCGGTCTTGAATGTACTATGTTTATGAAGCCCCGAATTCAAAATGTCACCTCTGTTTCGACTTCAAAACCCTTCAAAAATATACCTGAGCAACCGCCTTATTCCCCAAAGTTCCTGAAGCTCTTGGAATCAGCAGAGGCCTGAGAACCTCTTGAAAACTGGGCTTTCCATTGGTCTCATCTACAAAGATGAACGGCGTCATCCGCTCCATATCCAGTTCAAAATTTGGTCCTTGAAGTACTTGCACCTGAAATTATCTCAAGTTGACCTGTGACCCTGCGACTGAGCCTACAGTACAGTACTGTCAGGTGACTTGCCTTCTTGTGGCCTTGACGTAAATGTTCATATCCAAATCTGAAGCCCATTAAAACTACCAGAATTGCAATTATCAAAATAATCAGCCAGCAGCACTTGCGGCACATGGAACGCTTTTTCGTACATTGCATTTCAGAATCAACGCTCACTAACTCATCTGAAGCCTCTCGGTATATTTTGAGTAACATTGCAGCAGCTGACTAAGATTATTATTTTTACGGTAGATCTAAAAAAGTGGATTGAACCAGGTACTTTTGAAATTTAAAACTCTCGAAACTTTAATAACAGTTTAAAATATTAGCGGTTTCAGATCATGACTTCATACCATAGAAACTATAGACTAGTTTGTTTATAGATAAAAATAGAGAAAAGTGAAAGTTTTAGAACACTAGAAGTTAGAAGTACAGAATTATAGAAACATTAACATGGTTTCAGGAACATTTAAGTCTTCTGTAGACTCTTCGGATCCTCGTCGGCCAGAAGTCCCTTCAGTCGAGGCTCTGGTTTCTGATGTCGCTTCCTTGTTGAACGTCGGTGCGGTCCTGGAGATCGGGACGCTTGTAGTCACTCTGGTCGGTGACGTCCTTAAAGTCTTTTTGCTGAGTTCCGGCGATGCCGGGTTGGCCTTCGTCCGACTGGCCTCGGAACCCTTGGTCCCTGTCGCCAATGTTGGCTCCTGCATGAAGTTGTCCACGATCGTGACCCACTGTTGCCACATGAAACAGATAATAACATCCTTTTAGAGTCTCATAAAAATAAAAATCCTACGATCTTTAAAATATTGTTGAATTTTTGAAAAACTTACGATCTTCACGACGTCCTGAAGTTACGTCCTGGTTCGTATCTGCACGAGTTTCCCTGGTACTCATGGTGACTTCTCCGAGATGCTTGCAAATGGGTACAATTTTGGCGGTTTTGAGTAAACTGTGGGGAAAAATTTCGTGTTATCAATTCAAAGAGAATTTCTTGAATGAGATCAGACATCAGAAGCGCTGCAGTTATATACGAGCGGCAACGCCGACTACTGCGTCGCGACAAAAGCCGCCGGCCGGCACGGGGCCAGACGTCAGATAATCTGCGGAGAAAGTTTTTACAACCATTTCCTACACACTTTTGCGTATTCCCTACGCACTATTATATAGACCAGCAAAATGGACGGCTTAAAAGGCTTTTGGACAAATGCGAAGTTAGCGATAAAACTTTCCTATTTCATTGATTGATTGACTGGATTGCATGTTTACAAACATTAGACGGGATAAGCCCAACTTGATTACAGCTACATACAAAATCTACCCCAAAATGACTTGTCTTGATTCTTGTCTACGTTTGAACTGCCTGCTGAACCTACACGTGGCTAGATTCTTAATGACTTTACGGGAAATACAGTTATTACCTGTCTTTATGTCTTAACTACTTTAGCTAGTCTCTAATGACATAGCGCTTGATAAAATCAAGTAAATCCGTTTATTTAGTGTCTTCATCTTCTCTACAACACACATCAGACTTTTAGGTTTATGTTATATAAAACATGTGATACGCAATAATAAATCCAAGCAATTCTAGGTATAAACTCCGCTATAGAACTAATAATACGTCTAGCTAATTTTAAAGACAACGTGTTTGTCTTCATTCTTTTCTGTAACTTAATTGCGTTTCTTTGTGAAGAGGACGTAAACAAAGCATATGCTATTTCCGTATACAACACAAGAGCACAATAGCTTTGTAAATAATAGTATAACTTAAAGAACCTACACAACTAACTTATTGGCGACAAGCAGCGATTTAAAATGGTCTACAAGTGAGCTATTTTTCCGATACACACATTCAAGTGCTATATCATATGAATTTCGTATTGCAATCCTTCCGTCTCACAACTTGATAATTCCACGCACAACAAGCTAATATAACAACCGCATCAGATGAACAGAAATTGCCATTGATTGGCTAGCTATTACAAAGCATCAATGATTGCTATCAAAACACTATCATTTAACGACTATACATCAACAGTGAGGAATTCCGATTCAGTACGTAAGTGGTATACACATGTAACAATCTGGCCAACAAGTTCAACAAAAGCTGATGCGATACACACAACAGTGCTGATGAAGCATAATTTAGTGAATTACAGGCTATAATCATGTAGGAATGAATGTCAAGATGACCCTTTTACAGCTGTCTTCTAATAGATCAAAATACATATGGAATTTCTAAATTTCAAAAGAGTTGAAGATGACGACAAAGTTGAACCGGCGACGAGGAGGACGTTTCTCATGACTCTGCAACGATTCTTGACTGAGTTGATTCTACTATAATTATGACTTCTATGGGCATTACGATAGTAAATCTGGAACAAAAGTAAAAATGCAATTAGAAACGGAACCAATAGTATTTCAAATCATATCAAAAACATTTTTCTTGAATTTACCTTCAATGGTGGCAGCTGCTGATGGCGCTGAAGCCGACATGGCATTCGTTCTGAGGGCACCTTCCAACAGTTGTTCTCCAGGCTGACTGACGCCGTTGCTGTTATTGTGGTTAAACTCATTATCGTCGAAAGATATAAGTGTTGAAGACGTAGTGTTGTTATTGAAACTATTAGAGTTATTCTGGAGGTTGGTGAATGTTTCGTTCATCGTAGAGGTGATTACGGGAATTTCTTCTTGCTTTTCTTGCCTGTTGATCGAAAGTAACGTTAAGTTATGAATCTGTCGCAGGTCACTACTGAACTACTGGAAACAAAAAGTCAACGTGCATAGAAATACGAAGGTTAGATGGAAGGCAATGTGAATCTGTTAGAGGACAGAAGTGATGAAAGTTTTATTACTAATCACAGTAACTCACACAATATTCTTTAAATTTTCTTGGTTTTGTTGATTCTCTTGTTCTTGTGCAATCTTATTGGATACTCGGGTACGGGACATGATAGCTGCCACTCGTTTACGCCGTTCTTCTCGTTCTAGTTCTTCTCTAGCGAGTCTTTGTTCCATTTCCAGTCTCAAACGTTCCACCTCGCGTGCCGCTTCACGGTCGGCCATTTCCTTTTCCAGCCTGGCTGCTTCTTCTGCCTTTTTCCTCTCCAGTTCTTCAGCCTCGCGCTGCTCCCTCTCGCGGATGGCCTGCTGAAGTCGCTCTTCCTCGGCACGTCTGGCTTCCATCAGCAATCTCTCCTGCTCCTCATCCTCTTGGCGCTTACGTTCTTCTTCTTGACGTTGAAGTTCTTCAAGTCTTGCAGCCTCACGTTCTTGAGCTTCGCGAGCCAAACGACGCTTTTCTGCCAACTGCGCTCTGGCCTCTTCTTCACTCAGAATACGTTTTGGCAAGCCAAACGTTTCTTCAGTTTGTGACTGATCAGCAGATGCAGGCTCAGCGATTTCAACTGGTTTCACGGCGACCGGTTCAGGGACAGGACTGACTTCCTTTACAGGTTCCGGAGTTGCCGTCGCAGCTTTGAAAGATGGTACTTCACTTGTCTTTACACTTTCATTTTCTATGGTAGTAGTAGAAGTTGTAACATCTATAGGAGCTTCTTCTGACTTAGAAGCTGATGGTTCAGCAATAGGTACTTCCGAAGTAGCTTCATCTCCCGTCTTGGGTTGTGCTCCGCTACTAATACTTTCTTCTTCTACTTTGGTATCACTAGTGGTACTACTAACAACAGTAGGTACTTCGCTCGATTTGGCTTCCTTCGTAGCTGACTTAACTACTGCAGCAGCTCCTACTGGTGGAGGCGTCGGACTTGACTTGACTCTAACAGGCTTGCTTTCAGTAGCAGTTGGGGTCGTTGCTGGGGACTTTTCTGATTTCTTTGCAACCCTGGTAGCTGAAGCTGGACGTGGTTTCGGAGGAGCAGATGTCGGTGTCGTGGCTTTTGAAGCAGGCTTTTCATGTTCAGCAGTCGACGGCAACTTGGGAGTACTTGAAGAGGATCGGTTTCTGGGAGTTGATAACCTCTCAACGAAATCAGGGGTCCTTTTTGGAGTTGAGTCGAACAGCTTGCGTGGCGGCACCAGAGGTGTTTTGTCGCCGCCAGTAGGCGTTGTGGCTGCTGGAGTCGTATTCGCTGAAGACACTCCAGTTACATGAACACTAGCTGGACGCGGTTTCCTCGCCGTTGGCCTTGATCTCATGTTGACAATACCAGAATGCGTTGAACTAGTCATCACCGCAGGAACTTGGCTCATACTGGATGGTGGCCGGGTTGATACAGTCGAGTTGAATCCTGTTCA
>JAQGBJ010003916.1:0-11382 GCA_034698345.1 Sphaeridia pumilis | reverse complement strand
GTTACTGGATTTTGAAGTGAGCAATTGTTTCGGTAAGCTGTGTATAAATGCATCATCAAGTCAATTTGTCATTGTAGCTAGAGGAACAACCGGGTATTCTGTCAAGTCAGCAAAGTACAGTCTGTCAGATTTGATTGTTGCTTCATATTATTAAATGTCCGTCCAAGAATTTTGTCAGTCGATCGTCAACATAGTCCAAGTCCCTTGAAGGCTATTGCAATTTAACCTGTCTACTCAAATTCTACTACGGTCACACAAGACCTATTGGACAAGGTCCAAGTCAATCCAGTCTGATACGGCTATTTTGTCAAGCTCGGTCAAGCGTCAATGTACGTACTCAAGAAAGACTTTTGAATTCATCAACTTGAACTACTACAACTACAACAACAACAACAATGTCAGTCCAAACCGTGTACATGGGAAGAGAGGTCGAGGAAAGTTGAAACTGTACTGCAATTACATGGCTTGATTAACTGAAAGTGGAGGCGGCGAGGTCGGTCAGGCAGTTCAAG
The DNA here is from genome assembly GCA_034698345.1 of Sphaeridia pumilis. Lineage (NCBI taxonomy): Eukaryota > Metazoa > Arthropoda > Collembola > Symphypleona > Sminthurididae > Sphaeridia > Sphaeridia pumilis. Next base: position 10,870 of record JAQGBJ010003916.1, on the reverse strand, counting down.
TTTAACCGGTTATAAAGTAAGTAACTCATGACCATGAGGAGAAAGCGTAGAGTAGTGGACACGTTCACAACAGATTGTCAAAAGTATATATTTTTTGTGGTTGTCGGCGGGGTTGTTTGCAAGTCTGTCAGTCGAGTCAGTCACCAAACTAACAAACTGTCGGGAAATTTGCGGCATTTAAAAAAAGCTACCTGTTCTCTCTTGAACCTGATCTTTAGCTGTTTTTGTGTGTCATCATGTAGTCATTGTTGTGTATAATTCGCAAAGTCAGTCAGTGTATGTAACGTAGTAATGACGACGACGGCTATCATATAAAGTATAGTCTGTCAACTGAATAATTTGTGAAAGTTATAAGTCAATTGATGATTATATGTGAAGAGGAGTGAAAGCGGCATGAGCTGCTACATGGTTCAGTGTGTGTAATTCATGTTGGATTAAATAGGGCTTGGACTCGAGTTGGACGATACGACATGTATAAATAATATAATTTAAGTTATTCCTTTTGATCACACATGTTGATCGTACCGGTTTGTCGAGGATTGTTTGTGCGTTTGGCCAGAAGAATATAAATACGGAAACAAGTAGAACAACAATTAAATAGGAGGAGACGCGGGGGCAGCTAAATTCCAGATTTAGTTGTTTCCGATCCACTTTCCGACCTTGTCCACCAAGGTGTAGGTGCAGTCCTTGTAGAGGGCGACACAATCCTTTTGGGTTTCTCCGCTGCTCACGGCATCCTTGTACAAGTCCATGGAGCGCATGCGGTTTCTGCAAGGAGTCACAAAAAATTGCCAATTTAGCTTTGCTGTTTTGCCATTTCAACTTTTTTCACGCGCCCCCCTTGCATCCACCACAAATTGCCCTAAATCCACATTTCTCTTTCTTTTAATCTCCACCAAAACAAGAGCAGCATCAATATATAAGCTCATTTAATTTCTCTGGGTAATCGCCTTTGTCATCAGCCTTGAGGCTCCTAAGCATACAACAATAATTTACTGTCCTTGTTATTTCGCCCAAAAGGGACGCGAAAGCAAGAGAGAGAGAAATTCGAATGCCTTCACAAATCTACCGAAATGCGGATCTTTGTGTGTCAACGAGTTAAAAGGCTGCTGCTGCTCCTTTGTTCCAATTTTTACTCCGTACATTGCATCTTGCGAGGGCAGATTTTGGCGGATTGAAAAACAAGTTGAACAGGTAAGACGTGTTTAGGAGACGTTGTTGGGGCCGACTCATCATCTCGCAGTCCAACAGCCCCAAGAAACAAAATTATGATAAGTGGGACAATGAGCCCCCAAAGCATATAAAATACCTGTCTGGCAGGCCTGCCTGCCTGCGTGTTCTGGGCTCATCAACTACCACACACGTATTCACTCGAGGTGGATGTAGGTAAGAATGTGAGGAAAAAGTGCAAAAAATGTGCCTGCGCCTGCTGCACTTGAAGTAGCTCGCTATAATAATGGGGCGCTGGATGGGATAGCGGAAATGGCTTTGAAAAGTTACCTGAAGAAGGTGGTGGCGTAGTTGAAGACTTGGTTGCGTCCAGCAGCGCGTTCAATTTCGCAAGCAGCACGTTGACGGCAGCCTGGTCCAGAGATTTGCATGATGGCGAAAGTGGTGTCGACGTAGTCGATGGAGTTGAGGACGCGGGAGAGGAGACCGTTGTCCTTCATGGTTTCGTAGTAGGGGGAAGCAGAGCTGGAACGGCCCCAGCCTTCATCGTGACCTCCGGAGAGGAGGGGCGAGAGCAACAAGTAGACGAGACCTCCGAAGGCGGCGAGCACCAACAGGTTCAAGACCAAGGCAACAATGTCGGCCAAAGCGGGAGTTTCTGATCCATGCGAACCATGATGAGATGGAGATGATTCGGGCGAATAAAGAGAAAATAATTCTGGTACTGTTATTTGATTGCTGGGATAAATATTGACAGATGAGATTGAACGCGGGTTTCCTTACCATTGCCCCATCCGTGGCTGGCAGCCTGTTGACCGCCTCCTTGACCGCCCCAACCCCAGCCGTTGTTTCCGTGTTGGACGTCCAAGACTTGTGGGTGGTTCTCGTGGACTCCGATTCCAAAGCCGCCACGGGCGGTTTCGGCCGTCTTTGGCTTGGTGGCCGCAGAGGCAGCTGCGATGCAGCAGACAGCAACGAACAAGAATCTGTTCATCTGTGGACAAATAAGCAAGAGGATTAGTTTAATTTCTCTTTAATTTTTATACTCACACTTCTTTTTTATTTTAAACAACGCTAAGACAACAACAAACTGCGAATTTGGCCAAATCGCCGCCAATTCTCCAACCAACGGACCGAAACCCATTTCGCTCTACACTGCCGCCGCAGCGGCAAGCAACAACAAATTATTATCATCATTCAATCTTTTTATTATTACCGGCACATCAATTTAATTACGTTTATGTATATACACCTTCCGAGAAATTGCTACCTTTTGGATGGACTAACCTTTTTAAAACACCCTTGCCCATTTTATACGTGAGAGAAAAGTTGGCGTAGGGTTAAAAATATATACACCGTCGACCCACTTTCCTGGATCTTAAAATGCTTGTTGCCGTAACCAAGCATCAAGTTGGTTATCTCTAGCTCAAGTTCTCAAGGTTTCTGCCAAGATCACATATTATTACTACTATCCCACCCAAAAATATAATCCTGCATGCATACATATGTAATCCCCTGAGACATTATTAAACTGTTGCACTTGCCGCAACACTGCTCTACCGGAAACATGTTCTCACCAAAGTCCATCTTTGTAAAAGGATGGGAATCTTGTTCTCTAATCTCTCGAATGTCCCAGTCCATTATTGCCGCCCATGCCTTTTAAACTTGTTCCTAATGAATAATCTAGACTTGCAAGGAGTACTTGAGAGCATATGATCCACACCCGTAACCGGCAGGTTATAAGTCAAGAAATATTTCTGTGAGATGGCAATCAAAACTGCATATCAAATTTCATTCAGGTCGGGCTCACAAATGGGGCATGAGGTTGCCTGGTCGCTTCTTCTTCTTCTTCTTCTCGTTTGGGCAGTTTCGTGTACCCACAAAATAAGCCAAAAAACCCGTCAAACAGGAAAAATTTCATATATGCACACACCTTCAGCTAGCCAAGGTCGCCATATGTAATTTTGCCATTCTCTCTCCTTGCTGCTGCCACCCGATCAAATCCATCCGCAGCCCATCAATGAGGATGACCTACATTCTACCCGCGGACCTTCGCCAACCTTTTAACCCAGCTCCTACATGAAGTTGGCGGGGAAACGAGTTTGTGGGTGAAATCAGGCTGCTGAACCTGATTCATTTGCATTTCGGACTTGATTCACCTGATCCCCCGGATTTTTGCCATCCTCAGCAGCCCATCATGTGTCAACTCCATATTCATTTCTCTGGCTAACGGTACAACGGGTTTTTGGGGCTTCAACAAAATTCTAACGACGTATCATTTTACTTTGAAAATGGTCAGGTGAGGAGATAAGTTATGTACGAGCCATTACATTGGACAATAAGCCTTGTCGCCTATTTGAAGAGCCAAAAAGAGAGATGCATTTGGGGATGATCTATTCTTGGAGATGAGATTGGCTCTTTTTTACCTGTCCTCAGGCATGACTGATTGTCTCCCATGCGCAATCTCCTCCTACCGCTTTGCTAATGGCTGAGTTATTTTTACACCTGTCACGTTATACAGAGGAGCTTGTGAATGAAATTGCACAATCATCCTCCTCGACTATCAATGGAGGTGGAGTAAAAATAAGGATAGATAAAAGACTTTCTCTCTTGCAACTTTCTTCTGAGAGTAGAAAAAAATCCCTGTATACGTTTTTGGTGATTGTGCCGGTAATAGAAAAGATTGAATAGAAATTTGTTTGTTACAAGGTTGCAAAATCCACAAGGTTTCCAGTCCGTCGTCAGATCCTTGGATTGCCACTTTTTTCCCGGGTTGTTGGAACACCACAAGATTTCACACACTCTTGTTCCGGCAGTTGTTGTTGTTGTCTCGTCGTCAGATTTTCACGGATTTCACAAAATTTTGAAAAATGATTATTATTATTTATTTACCTTGAAGCTTTTTGGTCTCAGAGAGAAGAGTGAAATGTTGAAAATTTAAAAACTCTTTGGACTTCTCTCCCGAATGTTTCTCAAGGAAGACTTGGAGAAAACTGAATGAATGAACAGGTGGAACAAGAGCTTTTATATACGACTGCCGCTCGAGAGCACAACAATGCAAAATGGCCAACAATCTGCACAGATTCTCTCCTCCTGACCTGCGGCCTCCCATTTCTCCCATCTCTCACCATGCTTCCCAGCTTTCCAACCAGCGTTTTCTACAGCCATTTCACCCAGCTTCCCACCACCACCACCACAGCAACCCCTTATGGCTTTCCTTGCTTTTGCAAATACCTTACTGTTGTTCACCCCTGCCGTTGTGGATGCAGGAGCCAGCCAGGAAGGAACAAGCACCGGCCAGGTGAGTTGATGATTCCTTGCTTACCTGGCTCGCTGCTTCCACCGTCGTCTTTTGCTATCAAGACGAGTAAAATCAGAAGCCATCATCAACCAACATATTTACCTCCTTCTGCCCGTGCATACATTAAACATGTTGAGAGCTCTCACAAGAGATTCTTGGTCTTGATGTTTGGCGAAAAGAAAGAAGAAGCGGAAAAACTAGCATTTTTTATCTGTATCCCGCCCCCACCCATATGTTGACCAAAGAATGCCCAAAAATCAAGGAAATCCTTGATGCGCAAATATAGGCCGAAAAAGTTTATTTGTCTGATGATAAGACGAAGGATTATTAAGAGTAAAGGAAGAATGGGAAGGAAAAGTTGGATGTCAGTAATAATGCTTATTTAGCAGAAACCACAAATACTTGTAGTTTTGGTATATCTGGGATTGGCAAATTTGGAAGGTCTGACGACTGATGAAGCGAGTGTATGTCATTGGAGTTTGTGGGCATATAGGAAGCGTGTGTAGTATGAAAATGTTTGAAGCGGACTTGTTTCAAAGATGGGAGAGACAACAGGTGCGTCGTCGGTGGATGTACGTTGATGATGATTGCATAGGTGTTGTTGAGGTGTGTGTACAAGTTGTGATGCCATTTACCTGCTCATCTTGCCGAGTCTGCCTCCAGGTTAAAGGATGGCAACAACTTTTTGCACTTTCCACCCAAAACTCGTATCACCTCGAAACCTTGTTTCACTCCTACCACCACCACCACCACACCATCATGCTGCTCATCCCGTATATAAATATATATAGTTATACATACATAGTAGCCCTTTTCTACTACACAACTTTTGCCCAACGACGCGACGAGACCTCAAATCCTAGTTTTCTCTACTCAACCATTGCCATCCTTGGCCATGCTGTATAGGAGCCACCGCCGGACCAGATCAACTCGTGTAATTGCATGTGTTGGTTGATAGACGAAAGTGCAATATAGTTTCTCCCAAGCCATATATAATTAATGTAAGGTGACTTCAAGTCACCCTCTGACTCAGTCCTTCAGTCAGTCACCTCAAAAGGCCCTCCGACGCTAAATGCACCACCACCACCACAAGATCATGGTCACTACTTGTGTCGAAGGCAATGACGACTTTCTAGTCCCAGCCATGCCATACTATATTCATGCTTGTAAGAGTCTGACCATGATGGAAAGGTGGCCCTTGAAAGCTTGCACATGCAGCAGGAGATATATTCGCAATCCATCAATCAACCAACATACCTGTTTTCACCTCCACAAGAAGGACCGGTCACGGATCTCATTCATCCCCACAACAACACACACAGCAAAACAACATCTCATAACAATAACCCTTTAACCCTCGACACCAATCATTTACTGGAATTGATAATACGTTTCTGCTCTCACATCCACTTTTTTCACCTCAAGCCATACAAGTTTCACTTTGCAATTTCTTTGCTTAATGCTAAACCTGGCTAAACAAATAGTAAGTTTTTTTCGCCGTCAAAATAGCGTAGAGCTAACAACAACACTACCTAATTTACCGTGAACTTGAAGACGGTGATGTCCATTGCCATTAGTGGCGTATGTGAAGGTTGGTCAGTTCATGAATGATACGTCAAATGCATTTTGAACGGTAGCAAAATGTTCTCGCAGCTCTATACAATGTAATTTGATACTTGAGAAATTTACAGGGGAGTTTAAATGTGCATTAGCAATTTTAAACTGACTCTGATGGAATATTAAAGATGTTGGACCCTTCAAGTGCTCTTACAATACATATTTTTGTGGGGGCTGCTGGCTGCTTGCTGAATGCTTGACAAAATCGGATATTCCAATCACACCGGGCGGTAATTAAATTGCCCTTATTAGCACGTACTTGAGTGGCGATTCACGGTATATTAGCGGAATTTTAAAAAGCCTGCTTCCCAAGTTCAAGGAAGGCTATTGTTTACAGAAAGTTGTGCTGGACTAGTAAAATTACACGAATTTGTAAAGTTATGAATGATGACAAAAATTTGATTCCTCAGTTTAGTTTCTGCAAGCTTGGCAAGTCGGCGGAATCATTTAAAGTAAGTCATGAGGGTAAATCCAAGAGCTGATGCAAACCATGTAAATTGCACTTTAGCCCAATTGAGTATTAAACTGTCAGCGGTTTACAAGACAATGCGGCATTAAGCGGAGAAGCTGTCCATTGTCGGCTTGTTTTGATTAGGTGACCGCTTTTGTTGTGAATCTTGTACTGGTCTTTACGAGACGTGTTTTGTCTGTGTGTGAAGGATATGCGGGGATTGGACTGAAAAAATATGCTCATTTTTGCGAGGCAACAAATGAGCGAGTTTGATGAAATTTCGAGGTAAATCAATCGAATCTCATCATGTGTTCATGTAGGCCTGCCAAGCCAAGCCTCCTTTTTCGGACCGTATTCAAGAGAATTTAATTTAGCAAATGATTATCAATCGTGTCAACAGCTCACACAGGGTTCCTAAAGGACCGCACCTTGAAGCATGGCTTGGAACGCTGCCGGGGTCCTTTGAAAAAGTTCTTGTTGCAGGTGTTGTATGTTCATTGGTGCATAGGTTGCAATGCAATTTAAATTTTGGTGGGTGAAAGGCAGAGCGGCGGCGGCGGCTCCTGTTGTGGTGGCCATAACGATGAAAGCTGGTTATTGTTTTTTGGGGTTGCTTTTACAATACTTTGAAAATTTGCCTGCCACAGATAATGACGATCATTGAAATACAGAACCAGCAGTGTTCATTAGCTGCAAAAGTACAGAACCGCAAGGGATGTGTGTCAAGCTACTTCGGTAAAACTAGTAGCAGTGTGCCTACACTTACAAGCATTTACCTGACACATGGGTGACATTACACGATTTTGAGTCGTCATAAATGCCAAAGTGTTTTCCTCTACACATGTCAGTCTGCCACTAAATTGCAGTTTGCGAATTTCAAGTTTACAAAGCGTAGTTGCAAAAATGTGCTACGCTGCTTTGCAATCGGCTATTGGTTCTCACAGGGACATGTGCATTGACCCTCGTTGCTGAGGGGTCACGGATGAAAGTTGTGAGTGTCTATACGATAAATTATATTTACTCCACCTTTTTTGCCACATCCGTCCCAGTCGTCAGAGACGAGTTTTGTGATGGACGAAGCAGGATCTTGAGTGAATGAGCTTTTCCAATCTTTTTATCGACAAGTTCCACCGCTTTCTATCCCTTTGATCAAAGCCAACTTGCTTTTCCCATCATTTCTCTCGGCCCTTGGACAGCTTCACATACACAGACAAACACACACACACACGCGGTCAATTTATTTCCCTGCCTCCGATGACACCGTGAATGAGCAACCTACATCATCCACTGACCCTGTTAAATTCCATTTTTTTCGCGTATTGAAATCGAAAATTTCCCTCAGGTTTCTCCACCTGTTGTACATGCTCCTGTTGTTTACCTCTTGATCACATGCTTCTCTTCGAACGTTTTTCTTGACATCCTTGTTCTCTGTGTATACATCAAATCCGGCAATTCAACTACACAGTCGTCTTCCGTTTGAGTTTCAAACTTGATTTTGCTGTACTGTATGCTTGTAAATGAAAAATGTACCATGGGAACGGCACATATATTCCTTGAATACACAGGCTTTTCCGAACAGGAAATGGACACTTGTCGGTGCGTTTAACAGCTTTGCTGGCAACATAACCTCTTTTTTGAAATCTCCTTGAGCTCCTCGTATATGTACAACGTAACAATTTTTGCATGCATTGCTCTAATTAAGTAAACGGTCTATCCGACACCGCCGTGCAGCTCTTACGACCGCCATTAATTTTCAATCAGTCAGACAGCGGTTCTTGAAGCTGCAATGAACAATTTACCGGAACGGCGTAAAACTTGTTGCTACCACAATTCAGAATTGAGTACCGTTTAACTATACAGTAAAAGTTTGAATTCCTCGGATTATTAGCATTCTTGCCTGAAACTCAATTTTACTGAATAAATCTGCTTTCAGACTTGAACACTGCAGCTCCTGCGAGGTGACTTGATACTGACGAGCGGGCCATAATTGCTGACTCAGGTTCAAAAAGTGTGACTCAGGCAGTGGAGAAACTACAACCACTAGTCGCCTCCCTTAATCGTAATTTCGAAGAGACGGACAACGTGCTATTATTTATTACAATTAACAGCTTATCATAAATGTTATCTTGGGTGAAAAGAACGTCAAAAAAAGAACAATGGCAAAAACACCGGTTTTCTGTTTCACTTTCAAAGATTTGTTGCATATGAGTGTTTGTGTGTATATATGAATGCACTTGACATTTTGACGTGCTCTTGCCTCTCTTGCTGATTGCTGATAATATTAAAACGGCTGACAAATGTAGGCCAAGTCATGGGAACGCAAAGAGTCGCTTTTACTTTTTTCCTGTCAATTCCCGTTTGCGTTCGTCCGTCCGGGAAATAACTTAAGTAAACGGAGGTATGCTCTGTGTCAATAACTTACAATTGATAATTGCTAGGTTGTTAAATTGAGCTATTGTTGAACTATTGTTGGTTTAAAAAAGTTTCTCAAAGGAAAAAGCTGTATGGAAAGTAATAAAGCTTTGTAGGTTTGTATCAACAACATGAATTTTGAAATAGAGTTTTTGCATGTTCCAAGGTTAAACGATAATTCGATTTCTTATTTGAAGCTTCAAAAAATATTTGGGCGCCGAATACAACGAAGAAGAAATAAATTTAAATTAGCAGACAGTTTAAAAAAGAGTGATTTATCCGATGGCTTAAACGAACGCAACCTAATTTCTCTTGGAACTATTAAATCATTGACAACAACCGTTTTACCGGTAGACAGACTTGAGGCAGAGCAACATTCATTGATGAATTGTTGCCAACTTGAGTAGCGTGAATGGCTGCGGCAAATACAATGAATATAAACTACAGCGAGTGGATTCACAGTCAGATAGTGCGAATCTCAAGATGAATGTAATTTTATTGTGGATTTTGCTTGAGAATCTTAAGATTGAGCTTATGAAAAGTAGGAGAGATGCGAAAAGGAGTGGTTAAACAAACGTTGGCTTTTAAACGTCAAGATGAGCTGATATCATGGTTGAATTACCGTGTTATGATTCATTATAAAGGAAGAACAGTTTCAAAATAAATGTTAATTAAACCTTGATATGGTTCCTTCATTCTTTCTCGTTTCTTCCTTCATAACCAGAACATGTTGTATGGTTGCCAAAAAAGAAAGACACTATGTGTTGTACTACCATACAATACTATTAATCCTCATATATTTACAATATCATCACACTTTCCCTTAATAAAACCTCATCAAGCTGAAAACAAGGACACGGCTCACGCACCCTGTCAAATTCAAGTGCAGTGTACATATCAAATTTACACTTGCTCAAGAAAAATTGTGTATAAAAAATCAACCAGGTTGTTTGCTGCTGCTGCCGAATTTTGCACGCATCTTGTGATGAGCGTATCAAAAGAAATATAATATTGCAATTTGAGCACGAAAGCGCTTCCAAGCATTGCTGTTTCTTGAAAACGCATCTCGAGTGCGCGCTCACACATTTCGCACTTTTGCGCCAGGTTCACAACAGATGCAATATGCGTTAATAAAGCAAAAATGTCATGTATTTTTGTGTGTAATTACGTGACTTGTTACAGAAAAAGCATAAAGGACGTTTCATACGACATTTATCTTTGCAAAAACACACTGAGACTGAAAAATGCAACGCCGGAAGCGGTTGTTGTCAAGTGTAATCGGAATGCAGAAGATTTGAGGAGAGGCTTGTTCAGAAGACGCTCCAAGTTAAGAATAAAATATGTTTGAATGAAAATTGTGTGTATATAGACGGAAGGGAAAACAGACATGCAATGTATTAGCGAAATTTTGAACTGGTATTTGAACACGCAGATGTAGGATGACCTGCTCGATTTCGCAAAAATGTTACTTGATACATGAGGAGGAGGAGGAGGAGGAGGAGGCGCGTAATTTCGTATTATTGGCGTTAAAGGAAAAAGAAACTTGGTGAATGGGGAAACATGTGAATGAACTTGGCTATGACTGCGGGCACTTTCAGTGTCAAAGTTCAAGAACAATTTGTGGCATAGAGTTTTTCACGGAGGAAATGTACAGTGAATTTCACTACGTTTCCTTGCCGAAAAGATGGGTGGCAAAAGCTGTCTCGTGGATGCCTGACTCACTGACTTGCTGACCCTCACCTACAACACTTGCAGCTTTATGAGCATTCAACAGTCAAGTTCACATGGTCAATGAACATGAAATGTTGTATGTAGGTGGGACGGAACACTATGTACACACTAGCGGATTTAACGTGTCATTATCATGTTGCGGTTATGATGACTGCGTGCATTATCTTGTTAAAAACTCTCACATTAAA
>JAQGBJ010003915.1:0-11386 GCA_034698345.1 Sphaeridia pumilis | reverse complement strand
CGGTGGTTTTAAGCCGGGTGTGAATTGCATGCAGGAAGAAGGCTTGGCTACACATTCAGAGACCTGTGAAATCATGTTAAAATTGCAGATTCATACTTTGGTAGCAACCAGACCAGTGAAGAGAACATGTGCCATTTCAGCTTTAGCTTTTTCTCAACTAATGTATGAAAGTCAAAAGTTCCACCAAATTTTTGCAAACAAAGGCCATGAACGTGGTTGTAGGTTCAACGGCATGTTGCGGCTTTTGCCATTTACATCGAACAAATTGCATACAGTTTTGCACGTGCAAAACTAATGCAGTTTCTCCAAGAGTTCGTCAACGTTTACGCCACTGAAGCATCGTACGTCTAGCGCACTAGCGCATCGTCATTAGCTTTGGAATCTATCGTCTAGTTTGTAGTAAGTTGAGAGCACAGCACATCATTTGGACTCATTGGATTCAGCTTGGCTGGCCTGGCATCTGATCTGTGGAACTCCCAGCCTCAAGTCGGTTCTACGGTCTCCTACTATTGTCCTATTGTACTGACATACCTGCAAAACCAAATGCTCCTTGTCAGCTATGCTACGTATGTGAGGAACAATAGTGGGAAATTCCATACAATTAGTAACGTTTCTAACGTCTTGACGTAACTGCAGTATGGCGACAAAAACCAAGAGTTTTGTATCAATAGATGAACTCCACAACAGCAATGATTCTCATGTAGTCTTAGGGTCTTCGTTCGGTCTTCATCTGATTCTCTGTAACTGTAATCAAATCAAGAATTCTAGTCAGGCCATCATAAGCCACCTCCGTGACCTATGCTAATGCCGAGAGACCCAAGTCGTTGATAACGCTGATCAAAGTCTGAAAAATGGTAAAAGATTTCTTCAAGAATCCCAATTTGCCACACAGTAATGAAGAATTCACGAAAGAATCTTGCTCTTACGAGAAATCCGAGAATCTTCAATAATATGCTTTCCTCCGGATGCAGGTATGTTTTTATGAATTTAAAACAAGCAAACAATCGATGCTAGCAGCAATTAATCTCCTGATCTCTTGTTTCTTACAAACGTTAACGAAAAACTTGAAGAAATTAATCAAAACTGTTGAAAAATTGTTAATTTTCGGGGAAAGGTTGGAAATCTTTATCAAAACAAACCGATCGACGCGCGTCCTACAGGAATTGAACGGAAAACAAACTTGAGTGCAAGAGAGCTGGTAGAGATGGCGCTAGTTATATACTGTTAACTCTGCTGGGATATAGCACAGCCACATCACCGGATGCATTATAGGGCTTGGGCATTGATGTGCATACGGCAGTTGTAATTGACTGACGGGTGGACGTCGACTGTGAATTCTGGCTGTTGGAGAGGACTTGTGAATTGTGTTGAATAATATTGGATTTTGCTGTGTATTTTCGTTGGTAAATCGGCAATTAGCAGCGCAGCGTCGTTTGAGTGTAATCTTGACAGTCATTGAAGCGTAACGACAAAGATTTCTTGCGAACGGTGAGTAAATGTGGTGTAAATTGGACGAGTCGTTGGGAGGAAATTTATCAGTTTTGTTTTGCTGTTTTGTGCTGACATATTGACATTTTGTTGCTTGTCATTTGGCTGATTAATCTGAACTTGGTTTCTGGTTGTAGGTGCGGTTGAAGTTTGGGTTTTCCGAGTTGTATTTGGAATCAAGAGAGTTTTTGAAAAGTAAGTCGCTGGGGCAAAGATTTGAAGTAAAGTGAAGGGAAAAGCGTTTGTTAAAATAGATTTATGTCTTTTCAGAATCAACATGGATGAGGAATATGATGCGATTGTTTTGGGCACCGGTTTGAAGGTAAGATGGGAGGGTAATTGTAAATTCAGAAAGAGGTGGGATCAAATGTTAAAATGCCGGCTGTTTTATGTTGTTTCGGTAGGAATGCATCCTCAGCGGCATGCTTTCCGTTTCCGGCAAGAAGGTGCTCCATATCGACCGAAACAAGTATTACGGCGGTGAATCGGCATCCATCACTCCTTTGGAAGACTTGTTCACCAAGTATAGCCATCCGTCTCCGGATGAGACTTACGGCCGGGGTCGGGACTGGAACGTGGACTTGATTCCCAAGTTTTTGATGGCAAACGGGCAGTTGGTCAAGCTTCTGATCCATACTGGAGTGACGAGGTATTTGGAGTTCAAGAGCGTAGAAGGGAGCTACGTGTACAAGGGTGGCAAGATCTCCAAGGTGCCGGCGGATGAGAAGGAGGCTTTGGGATCTGGTAAGTTTTGTTAGTAGAAATTGTGGTAGCATGATGTATGATGTAATGTAGATATGTAACATCTGAAAATTGCGATCATTTTAGATGTTAATGTACGAGTAAATATTTATGAGTGGATTTATGGGGGATTTTCACAGATTTGATGGGACTCTTCGAAAAGCGTCGCTTCAGAAACTTTTTGATGTTTGTCCAAGACTACAAGGAAGACGACCCAAAGACCTGGAAAGACTTTGATTCTAGGAAACAAACTATGGCACAGCTGTACGAAAAGTTTGGGTTGGACGCCAACACTCAAGATTTTACTGGACATGCCCTGGCTCTGCACCGAGATGATGAGTATCTTAAGCTGCCCGCTGCGGATACTATGTGTCGTATTCGGCTGTATAGCGAGTCCCTCGCTAGATACGGAAAGAGTCCGTATTTGTATCCGATGTACGGATTGGGTGAACTGCCTCAAGGGTTTGCAAGGTTAGTGAGAACGGAAGAAATCAAAGTTCACGGTGATGGGATTGCGAATTGTCACTTACCAATCTTGTTGTGCATTCCAGATTGAGCGCAATTTACGGAGGAACTTACATGTTAGACAAGCAAGTTGATGAATTAGTTGTTGATGGTACCGGCAAGGTGACTGGTGTCAAGTCCGGTGGAGAGGTCGCTAGGTGCAAACAGGCAAGTTATACGAGTTTTTTATCTTTTGATCTTATCAAGGGCCACACTAATTAGTATGGAATTTCTGTTTATAGGTGTATTGCGACCCCAGCTATGTAATGAATAGAGTAAAAAAGACGGGACAAGTTGTGCGATGCATCTGTCTCATTGATCATCCAATTCCAAACACCAAAGACGCTCTTTCTACCCAGATCATTATTCCGCAAAAGCAAGTCAATCGTAAATCAGGTAATAAAGATGCATAATATGTATCTTAGAAATAGGTTTGTTGGTACTTGAACTTATGTTGGACGAACTGGATTTTTTTCAGACATTTATGTATCCGTCGTAAGCTACACTCATCAAGTCGCTGCTAAAGGCTGGTTCGTTGCAATGGTATCTACGACTGTTGAAACGGCTAACCCTGAAGATGAAATTAGACCAGGTTTGGCTTTGTTGGGTCCGATCAAGCAAAAGTAAGGATCTTTAAGCAGTCTTATTTAGCATAGCAAAACCCGCTTAATGATGCTCAACTAAATCATTCTTTCTTTTTGCAGGTTCGTTACTGTCTCGGATTACTATGAGCCTATCGACGATGGCACTGCATCTCAAGTTTTCATTTCGCAATCCTATGATGCTACAACGCACTTTGAAACCACCTGTTTGGACGTCTTGAACATCTTCAAGCGTGGAACTGGCGAGGAATTTGATTTCTCAAAAGTAAAGCACAATCTAGGAGACGAAGACCAGTAATATCAATTTTCCCCCAGCGTTACCACAGTCAGCAGCTTGCGTCTATCCACATAAGAATTTTTGCACGTCGTATGTTTATGAACATTCCATCACGTTCTGTTATCAGCGCTTTTCTTCTTTTATTCTCCTAATCGCAAGCAGTGCATAGAAGTGAGTCACGACATGTTTAATTCGTATTAGGGTTTGTGGTTCCTTTATATTTTCCTGGAAGCTTGCCACTCGAAATTTTCAAAGAGCATATTGTATAACTAAAGTTAGCAACTTTTTGGTGATAATGCTTTATGTAGGACAGTTTATCTAATTGTGATTCTCGATTAGTTTTTCACTATTGTACCCCGTGTCACTACTTGGTAAATTTAGCTACTCTGATTCCGTAGGTCAATTGTAACCTGTCTAATGAGTAGAACCTTTTATTCAATTCTCGCTTGTCACCACACTATAGAAATATGTAAACATTACTACGTGTTGTACTGAATACATGTGTACCCTGCTGTTATACAATCTGAATGTCTGTCTGTATTTGCCATTTACAACATCAATTGGATGTTTTCATGGAGAAAGAAAATCGTAGCCGAATTTAGCAGATGTATATGTGCGCCATTTGTGAATTTGAATTAATCATGTTTGTTAAACTGTACCCTGTGTATGGGAGACGCATGATGTGGCAAATCATTTTCTATCCTTACATAAAGCGATGTATTGTATTGTGATCTATACAAATCCGATTTAGAATTGCATTATTTAGCCTCCATTATTAACTATATTTTTTACGTCAGAGACATCGGTTTGAAGAATGGCGTAGGTTTGCTTCTAATCCGGTACCGACACGGGTCGTCACGATTAGAGTGCCAGTTTACAACAACATGTTTTCCTGATGCACGTTTCCTCCATGTTAGCTTGCTTTCTACAAGTATTTGTATCCTTTCCTCCTATGAGAATTTTCGAGAAAGTCTAACGCTCAAGTGATAAAAAATTCTAGTGCTGATTTCTTCGAATCTCCAGGCTCCCAAACCCAGAAGACCTAAGCTAAAACTGCCCTGGAAACGGGTCGTCTCTTTAGTGGTATCAGATGCCATAAGATTTTATTTCCAGATCTCCAAGTATAATTAACGAATTTCATCTACAATGATCACAGGATACTCTTCTACGAGCGCTAAAAGTCTACAAGTTCAACGATCAACACAGTCAAGATTGCAGCAAGTTAAATTCTAATATAAAGTAATATAGCCTACATCAACCAATGCAACTCGACAGCGATAAAGTTAAGTTACGGCAAAGAACCATGAACATCAACCGAAATAGCAACCAGAAGGTAAGGAATTACAGTAATTCAATTACATGCAAATCTATTATATCGAACAGCAGTTTGGTTATATCGTTCTGAGTTTCTTCACGGTCACGAATCGAACCTTCTTCCCTGTTATTCTACAGTTCCGATGATGATAGTGGTTGGTGCTCTTGTTTCTATTTGCGAAAGCAGGAGATGGGGTTGAAAAAACATTGACGGTAATTGGAATCGCGAGATCTTCTTGAAGGTCCGCCTGCCTTTTTGTAAGTCCGGTTCCAGGTTCTTCCGTATGCCCTTTTCTGTATTTCAGAAGAAATAGATTTTCCAGCAGCACCACCACCAACAACTCCTTGACGCAATACCACCTGTCGAAGGATATTTGCCAGCAAAGCACCGTTGTCCAAGCTAATTAAGCGTCCTCCTGCACCACCACGACCAGCCATGTCTCCGGACGGTTGTAGTAGTTCCACCAGCTCAGCAGGTCCCAAATCTTCAGGTCTCCGTTCAATTAGTCCTCGGCCTCCGTCTTCATCCATGTAATCCACCTGTGGAACATTTAAGATTTGTAATTAGCTGGTGTAATAGCTCATGTGGCTAAAAACGAACCGAAAACAGATCCTCAATCTCAGCCCTAGAGTGTTCTAGTATCACCATTTTAAAATTAGATTCGCAGTAGGAAACTTACGTAATGATATTGACTGGAGCACAGCTTGACGATCGCCACAACCAGAAACAACAGTCCTGTTTGAAACGACGAAGTAGTGGCAAACATGATTTTGCCGTTCGAATAATAGTCTGTTGAGATTTGTTGGATGTAATTTCCGCCTTCGTCGCCGGTTGCCCCGTCAAGGTTTCAGCCTTGGAAGTTCCACCCTCTATCTCTTTTTCCAGTAGAAAAATCCGGGTGTTTCCCAAAAGAAAGCCAACTGTTGACTGAAAGCCGGAGAATCTGGGTCCGGGCTTTTGGGCCTTCTGCCTGTGCACGTAATGTCTTTTATGGATCTTTTCACATGTGATGCCACGAGTCAGGACTTCTCCAGGGAGGGATGATCAAAAGGATTTGTTAGAAGCTTGCTGGAAGCTCCAAGCTTTTTGCGTAGGAGTAATCTTGAACAAAATCATAGAAATCGTTAGAACTCAGTCAGGTTCCAGATAACTGCACTAACAAAAACAAGTAAAGTACAACCAAAACTAATCTTACCTTTAGAGGCTCAGCCGATTTGACCTTGTTCTCTTTTTCTTGTGCTTTTCTTCCATTTATGATTTTTTCACATTTTTCTCTAAAAACGTTTGTATTTTGTCAACATCCAACATCAGGTCGTCACAACAACATTGAAATCATTTGAAAATTTAATGGCGCGCAATCCAACGGAAGAAAATCACAAGAGATTTTCTCCTTGAAAAAAAGTCATCGAGTTTAAACAGTGACCGGGACGTCAAATACGGACGCGTCAAAAACAAACCGAGAAAATGTTTCAAGATTTTCCATCCAGCTGCTGCGTAACCACTGTGACTTCAGAAACTTCGGATACCAAAACCGCCGACGCCGATAGTAATCAAAGTGGAATTAATGGGAGTGAAACAAGAGCTGAGTCTGGTGTTTCCATGGATAAAGAATTGTCTCCAAGAAAACCCCTCCTTTTGACTGTCGAAGCCATTAATGTTCAAGTCGGGCAAGCTGGAGATAATCAATCGGAAGAAGCCTTCAAGACAGTTTTGGACTGGGTTGACCGGGTAAAATTCAGCCGGATCAAGAAACACTTGCACAGAGATTTCTCTGATGGAGGTCAGTGGGTGGGCGGTTGGTGGTGGTGGTGTCAATTTGTCGCTTTTCTGATCGATTCAGCTCCTGTGTCACACGAGTCGTCATAATAACGTTCTTTTTTATTTCATGGAATCTAATGGATATTTTCGGTTCTTCTTGCAGTAATGATGGCCGAGCTGATATCTTGTTACTTGCCCAAAGTAATTGAGCGTCACAATTACGCTCCAGCAAACTCGTCAAGAGCGAAACGGAACAACTGGAGGCTGCTGAACCGGAAAGTGTTCCCCAAGATGGATTTCCAGGCATCGGATCCTTTGATCGAGTTGATTGTTGCTGCAAAGCCTGGAGCTATTGAAGTGGTATATGCTATTAAAACGAAGGATAACACGCGAGATAAAACATTCTTCATGCTTTTCTAAACTTTCTTTGTTGCTTTTTATAGGTCCTGAAGCATGTTTACGAAAAGATTATCAACATATTGGAAACGAAAGCCCGTTTAGCAGCCGAACAGGAAGCTGCAGAAAAGCTACAAGTTTGCAGACATGGAGAAGGAGATATGGGCTCGTGCACGTTTCGCCAAATCACTTGCCAGCTCTTTGGAGCCCAGAATGATTACGTGATGTACGAAGGAGTCAAGTTCCTCAATTGGAGTCACGTCGAGGAAAAGTGTAGGAAGCTTGAGGGGGCTGAACAAGAAGTTCAGCAACTTCGATGCAAGGTATGTATGTATTATGGTAGATGGAGAATTTTTGGAAATTGCTTGAAATTCAATCTGCAACACCTCTCTAGGCTATTTCTGCAATTAAATTTTGAGTTTCGTAAAAAATATCTTCTTTTCTGGTTTTGTACAGATACGCCGGCTTGAAACATTGGTGTCGTTGAAAGACGATCGCCTCATTGAGCTTTCCGCGGAACTTCAGAAAGCTCTACAGTTACAGCAGCAAAAGACGAATGCCTCTACTGGATCGGCATCTTCCAGCAGGCGTAGAAAGTGACCTATATGAGCATGTTGTGTGATCAGTAATCATCATCAACATTGGCCGTCTCCGGAGACTCTACTGATAAATAGCAGATCCGAATAAATCTATATACTTACTTCCGCTCCCCACCGCCACATGTCAACAGTCTCAAGGGACGCCAAGGGGAAATGAGTTATACCAACAAGATGTATCCACAACTCACAGCAAGCAATTTCAACGATATATCTACAATTACAAGCCATCGAGACACGTGAAACCATCCATAACTTCTGCCTTAGTTGACAACCTACGTAAATATACCTGTCGTGGCAAGAGTCAAGTTTGTAATTATTGGTCCACAGTCTCATCTCAACATATAACCTGTTTCTGTTGGGGGTAGGACGTTCAAAAGTGTTGGTTACAAGCATGTGGTATATGCCTCTTTAAGAAATTGTCTCGAATAGATCACGTGGATGTGTGGGAAAGTCCAATAATATCCAAAACTGTTAATTCTTTCTTCCTGTTTGACCACATTAGAAGTTTTAGTTAAATATTTAAATATGTACAAAACTGCCCTATCTTAATATACTTTTACAGTATCAGCTAGCAGCAGGAGGATCTAATGAATGCATTAATGCTTGATTAGTTAATTTCAGAAAGAACATCTTCTCCATCCTACCAAGCCTGACGCCCACCACTGGCAGAAACAACAACAACAACATCCCGTGACCACGACCTCCGTGAACAATTAATTTGCCAAACTTTCTCGCAAGTGTTTTATCGTTCTTTAATGAAGAGTAATTATCAGCTTTATGATGGACGACCCAAGCTTCGTAATGAAGAAAACGAAACGTATCATCTTCAGTCAAAGTGTTTACATTAACAAGTCACACCTTTGCACCACCAAGGTACGTTTATTTGCTTAATACAAAGAATATTCTTCTTCATTTTAATTACATGCCAAATTATGTGTCGTTTACTTGCCCGTAGGTAAGCACAACTATATACAACAGTTCCGTAGTTTCGCCTGGTCATCTTTAAATTTTACAGTAATTGAATCTGTCGCTGATTATACAAAATTGTTTAATTCAGTTGTGATTCTGTAAAAGCTTCACTTTTGGCCAAGTAGGGCCATTAATAAGTTAGCTTTGAGGAAAACGGATCTTGCCATTCTCTCGCCAACGTTATTACATAAATTTCATGTACATTAGGTATGGGCTCTGACTCTCAGAATTTTATTGTCTTTCCCATTAATCCTTGTTTTGGCTTTTTGCGATTAATTTCTCTTCTTCTTTTTTCAGATTAATGTTAGCAGGTGCTGTGTCTTGAAGTTATTACACCAACACTCATGCCAAAGTGCCTTGGGCGAATCCACGTACTTTACGGGCATAAATCTTGGCGAATTAGTTTTGGCGACTTGTACTGCACCTTCAATAGTTTCAACAGTGTATAGTCCAGTTGATTTGGTATTTGACTGACTTGAGTGCCGCTTCTGTATCATATCATAAGTAAGCTGCAAACATTGGTTACAAGTTCGATGAATATTTTTCAGGGCATTCATTTTTGATTAATTTACTTTCAGCATCCAACCTTTCCGATACCGTTCAAATACAGGCCAGTGAGTACTTCTGACTTCGTGGGCGTGCAAGCCGGTTTACACACGACGCACTGATTGCATTAAGAGGTCTTTTCGCCGGCGCGCCATCCACATCCTCTTCATCTTCATTAAAGCCGTTGCGTAATAATAGGAAGATAAAATTGTTAATCGTCTTTTGGAGCAGCATCAAATCAACGTAAGTACTTATATACACATACAATGCTCGTCGATAAACTCATTTAACTCACAGATGTACATTTCTTCTTTGTTGTTAAACGACCCAGACACGCCGTCCTCGTCATCACTTTACTGACTTTTAGGTATAACCGGAAGTGGGACATGCACATCCAACAACAGAACGGACAGCCACTCACCTACATTAAGACTGTAATGTAGTTGTTGTACTGGCGAATTATTGGTACCATCAATCACTTGAATTATTACGTATATATACACATATTTCAGTAACTCGCCGCTGTTGACTGACCCATATTGTTACGTACATTCAGGCTATTATTCAACGCCATCTTGAAAATTACGCTGTACCACCACCGCCTTGAGGCACGTCCTATCGCCTCAAACATGTGCCTGAAGTGAAGCTGTCTGAGGGAAAAAAACGTTACAGATTTTCGTTACTTGTGCAACAAACGTACAGGAAGGTGCACTCACACGTTTTGATCTTTCTTTCTTACGGCCATTTAGCCTCCGACCATATAATTAAATGCGTACGCAATCGCAAAATTGTGAGCATGCTCCAACGAATTACGTGTTCTGGTGGAAACGCACGCAAAATTGGTAAATTCGCATCTGAATCGCACAAATCAAGCTAATTTCTCAAATATTAGTATGGACGGCAGATGAACGTTTGTGTCACAGACTTCGAGTGTGGATGATATAGAAACGAGACAAAATCAGCGATTAGATTTCAAGACGAACGGAAGCAAAAGACGCTTTACACTTTTTAACAAGATTCTTCGCAACTCGTTTAGTTTTAATGGCGGTTGTTAAGGTAAAAGTCAATTAGCGTCGATTTGGTGTACAGCAACTGAGGGTGTGATTGACATGGGACAATTCTGACGGAAACGTGTGTAATTTGTCCACTTGGAAGCGACAGAGAGAAGGTATTTGACGTGACGATAATGAGCGCGCACATGGTCACCAGCGAAAGTTTTTGTTATGCGATTTATGCGTAAACTTGTTAAAGATGAGACATGCTTCGCATCTTCGTTTTGTGTCGTTTTGAGCTGGTGACAGCGCAGCGCCAGCGCCCAACAATAATCAACAATGGCGGAAATACAGCAGGAAGGAAGGAAGATGCGCGCTTGTGGTTATACGGTTAGTTAACATTGATTTTCAATTTGGGTGACCTGACCCACCAACCGCAGCGCGGCGCTCAAGCGCGCACGCATTGAAACGCTTACATGAACAAGTGCACGTGGCGGATGGTAAAAAATATGGTTCAGTTCATTGAACAATGGACCACAAGATCAAAGTGCCGTCCATATCAATATGGCTTTATCAAGAATGAAAAAAATTTATCCACTCAAGTGAATTAAAAGTTTATATACTTGAAGGATTTTCAAAACAACTGACAATCATTTCAAAATCCACGAGATCACGAGGCAATTTCATATTTCGCGCCAATAAGAGATTTCCGGTGTTGTCTTATGAGCCTTAAGGGCTTCTTTTGAGCTTCAAAGTAAATGTCGCCAGGGCTCAAGTAAGATTTTTGCAGACAAGCTCCATCCAAAGCCATTTTGGTAATTTATAAATAATGCTTCCGCTTAGTGCCGTTCGAAATGTAATTTATTTTTCCTGGAGCAATACATCCAGTTGCAACAGGCACACTAATTGCGATTTTATAAAACTTTTGATTCCTAAACAAGCAAGATTTGAAGAAAATGCTGCATAGAAATTAGCAATTTTCCCTGCAGTCAAGTCAGTGCATTACGATTAATGTATTAAGTGAGTGAGGGTATTTTGCAAACGGAAATGCGAGTGCGAATTTGCTGGCGGATGCACCATATTTGCGGAATTGAATCGCAAAGAAAAACCAAAGGTGTTGAATGTTGAGAAAAACATTGATAAGTAGCTCTAGTTCCTTGTTTTGATTTTGATTACAGACTACTTCGTACCGTTCGTAT
>JAQGBJ010003914.1:0-11388 GCA_034698345.1 Sphaeridia pumilis | reverse complement strand
AATTTTCCCTCCCCTTCCAAAACTACAACACTTTCACCAAAGATAAACAATGAAACTTTCTCCTTAAGAAAAGCCGTTTGCTTCCGACAGACTTCAGCAATCATCCTCGGTTTCTACAAGATTCACTCCGTGTGAGAGCAAGCAGAACGTGACATTCCATCAACGTTTTTCCAACCATTCTCGTTCACCTGCCTCTTTCTTGCCCACCAACAACTTTGGCCCTTAACTTTCTTCTGCGTATACGAGCTATAGAAATGTTGCTTCAACTTTTCCAATGTTCTACCTCAAAATTGCTTGTTTTCTCTCTACTTTTTCTATGAGCCAATCACTTAAGTTGGAAACATCACTGTTTTTCTTCACTGACAACACGCACACATATGTTCGCAAAAAACTTTCACCTATTGACTTTTAGCCTTCAGGGCTACATACACTTTGGTGAAAGTTGCACGCCAGCTGTTGCCCGGGTTGATTTAATTTGATTCACCGGTATAGAAGCGGACTCGTTTCAAGTGCCTTTCATGCAAGGCTATTTCTGAAGTCTTCCAGGCGCTTCTTAAGTTTTAAGTGCGCAAGTTTTCGATCAGATCAAAATCTGACAAGGACAAGGTCTACTCCATCCACTGATATAACTTACTGACTTTGCAAAATAATTTCACTTTTCTTCTCCTGACCCATATCAAGCTTTTTGCAACTTTCATTAGCTTCGCCATTAGTAATGCATGAACATTCTTGACCAACCTTATTCATTAATGAATTTTGTATGTTTTTTGCTTTCTCATTTACTTGGGATTGCTTCAAGAAAAGGTGGACTCATTATTTTTAGCTCCGATTTCAGTTGGTAATGACGGGATTACTGGTTGTAGTGCTTGTGTACGAACATTTTTCTCTTGTTAACGCTACCATAATCATTTTGTATTTTGCTACTTGAACCCTTCTTTCCTTGTTTCCATCAGCAACTAGGTGAGCGTCTGCGGCCCAAATTGTTTGTTGTTCCTTCAAGTACAACCTCATTTTCGAATTACACAAAACAACTTGCTAACGACTTGGCTTGTTTTTCCAAGAACTACTTTTTTCTCCCTGAAGCTTGCTTATCTTCTTCTTGTTCTTGCTTCGGTCATCTTCAGCCCGTAGTAACCTCAGCAACAAATTAAGCTTTAGTAGTGCTAAAAAATCCAGCTTGTAAACACCCCACTTCAACCTACAATCATTATTCCTCTGTTGAGCTTTAATTTTGTTATAATTCAAGTTTCACTAGAATAAAAAGCTTATAGCCGGGAAAAGAATACAAGAGGCGCACACTTTAAAAATATTTCAAACAAAGAAAACATCTATGCACTTACTGCATATTCCGTCGTAAGCCTTGGAGATGGCCGTGTTCATCAAACAAGCTTCCATCCTCAGCCTGCATTCGTTTTGGTAAGATACTCCGTCCGAGCCGCAAACTGGTTGGTAGTCATTGGAACAGCTGGGACATTCGCAATCGGGTTTCCCGTTACGGTCCACACAAACGGCTTCCGGAGGGCAGGCGTGTTTGGCACATGCTGTTGCTGCTTCTGCAATTAAAAAGCAATCCGTCCGTGACAATTTCTCCCCATACTTTATAGCTTTACACATGCTTCCGTATTGCTGTTTTTAAAAGAAAATCGTTTCAGAGAAAGCTTTCAGTTTCGGGCACATACAGGTGCTTGAATTGTAACTCGCAGGGATCTTTTCTTCACATCAAATTATACGCTGAGACTACTGTTTAGCCCACAAAAAGGCGTTCCCACCATCATATCTCCGATGATGATAATAATTAATGAATAATGACTAAATCAACTTGTGCCTTCATAATTAGAAGCTTCTGGCAAACCCAGCAGGCAGCAAAGCCCACTGCTCAACACAATGACTAAAAGCTTCATTTACCAAAGCTTCTGCCCTGATTACTTATTCATGCCTCCCTTCGTCTTGCAACTAGTGGGCTTTTTACTTTCGGATAGAACCAAATCCAGGCTACAGTCTATTGTTCTTGCTTAACTTCATTGTATTAGCTCTAGTTGCCTACTGCCAAGAAGCTTAGTTTGCCGCTAAAAAGGTCACCCAACATCTGCTAGCCTACCAACCAACTCTCTGAGGATACTTACGACTATACTATCGAGGACTAACAAAAATTTATACTAAAACGTCTAACAAAAAGCTAACAACAGAGACGTTTGTAACCAAAATATTGGCATGCAACTCACGCATCCGCTCTCGCACGTCGTCCTCCACATCGACAGCTATCATCATATCTTATAACCGCTCATTTGCGGCTTTACTAACCGAGATTACTGTAATCATGGCGTCACAACCGTCTTCGCCTCCATCCAATACGTTTCCGTAACGTTCCATCACGTTAAGTGGGGTAATTTTGCTGTCTTGCCACTATGCTGTTATTTTTGTTTTTCCAACAGCACTACTTCCTCCTCCTCCTTGTTCTAACCCCTTCACTAAATGCAAGACATGGCGGCGCCATATTTGAATTTTCGCGGGTAATAATATCCCCCGACTTATATATAACAAAAGCATATACAATTTCAAAACAAAAACGACCACCAAAGTAAGTCATCACCATAACCATTGAACCCTGTCGTAAAACTGCCTCACGTTCTCCCATTAACGCCAACATCAACGTTATGAGCTCCCGCGCTAAATCTCAACATTATCCACAACTTCTGTTTTGAATTTTAAACGCGCCGTTTTGAATTCTACTTTTGGAACATTATTAAACTCCAAGTCAGCAAATCCAGAGAAGCTTTAGCGCGAAATTTCAAAATTCTTTTCGTGGAACTTTCCAACTCTTCATTTCACCAAAGATCTGCCTTCTTGCCTCCTTCGAACTCATTTCCTCTTACCTTTCAATTTCCGTAGTCTACGCGCTCCCACCTTCATACGTCTTTCGCCCTCGGAGAAAATAATTTTTCCAATTATAACTCTGACAAGTCTTGGGAGACATGTCAATTTCTCTTTGAATTTCCCGTCTAATTCATTGCCGAAATAAATTTGCTAATCCCCCTCATATCTTGATTGCAATTCGCTATTCCATTGAATATTATTATTGCTCTAAATTATTCAGCTCACTTGGGAAAAAGCGTCTCCGGAAACCACGACGTCCTCAGCCCGCCTTGCGTATCACATGATTGACGACTACGACTTTCTTCTTCTTCGTCTTCCTCATCCTCTGCCTTTTCTTCTTTTTTCCTAATCTTGCAGAAGAACGCTTCTTTTTTCAAAAAGAGACTGGAATTGAAACGCTTTTCTATCGACACAGCAGCGTATATATACTTTACAGAGCTCCAAACCGGAGCTTGTTCCCCGTAAATCCAACTGCGTCTCTCTTTAGCTCTAAAAAGCGTGTGTGCCAAATGAAGTAGAAATTCCCGCTTCTTAAACCTCTCCGGCTAACAAGTTCATAATTTGAAATTAGGATCTTCTCCTCCTAAATCCACAGGTTCAAAAAGGCCACATGACAGAAGAGCGTCTCCAAGAGGAAATTGGATTCAAGAGGTAAACCCGACATGGCTCTTCCTCATCGTTATAGAATTTTCAAGATTTTATATAAGCCTTGTTCTATTCTGGTAAACCGCTTATTCTCGACTGAGAATCTCGAATATGTCTTGGTATTTAATTTTAGCAACTTCCGGTTTGAAGATTTAAGGTTGACCTCAACATTCAGCAGTCTCCTTCATGGAATTTAATAGTTATCCATGTGACCCCGACCCCTCCTTCTGGATTGACCCCCAAGGCTTGACCCCTTCAAACTCCGCCCACCTCCAGAATTTTTTTGTTTACCCTCCCTCTTCATTATTCAGCGCTTCGCTTCTAAACAAGCCGGATCGGCTTCTGGATCCCTGTTTTTGTTACTACCGGAAACTTGGCCTGTGTGTCGAAAAACTCGTGTAGCGAACAATGGGCGCCTTCTTTCACCTGTTTGCCAACTTGAGCTTGCTTTCATCCAGCAATTCTTCTCAAGTTACCCGAGTGAATTGGCTTTATTTTCTTTGTTTCTTTTCTTATACTTGTTCGCAGAGTATATATGTTTCTGTATGGAGTAAAGGGGGGAGTCTTCCATGTTTGTTCTTCTTGTTGTTCTCTCTCCAGCTTCATTCATTGCCGACTTGTTGGTTTGAGCCGGTCCTAAATTTCCCTTGACATCTTGTTATAAAAGATTCAGAAGCAGCAAGAGAAATAAATCCAAAACCCATTTACTGCTTCTACCTGACTTGTCCAGCGCGAGTGCAGCAAAATACCTCTTGCAATTTTTTGCAACTCTCAGCTATTTTTTTGTCCTTTACAATAAAAGCCGATACGCCAAAAAAAACCTTGACGACGCTTTTACCAAGTCTTTGAATTTTTCAAAAGTAAGCCATGTTTCAATCAAACAAAATTCTCACACATCAACTATCGTCAATTCAGCTTGTTAGAATTTAGAATTTACAGCGACTTTTTTTCTTTGTAGGTCAATTTCTTTTAAGAGCTACAAACAGTGGAGAAATCACGGTCAAATACACACAAAAACTGGGCCCAGTCACGATCAGATATATAAAAAGAGACGAAAGCGCGGACAATCTGTTTCCGATTCACATAACTGGGCTCCTGCGGCTTTGAAACGCTTTTGCACGGAGAGAGAGCGCGTCTTAAAAGCGCGGAACGATGACAAAGCCGGGAATCAAATCCGCCATTAGGCATTCAACTCCTTGATCCGATTTGCAATCGTAATCGTCAAGGCAGACAAAAGAAGGGCTATAAACGTGGAAACGTTCCTGAATATCAATGTCTGGTCCATGGGCTCCTCCAGGCTTTTTCCTTTTTGCCGCCTTTTTGTCTACCCACATTACGCTACATCCGGTTCATCGACGCTAACACAAAAAGTCGTTCTTGTAGGCTTAACACTAGCTACACTTCTACTACCCTTAGAGACAATTTAAGATCAAGATTTGAATTTCCCGCCAAACGATCTACAGTTGCTTGAATTCGAATTTCCCGCCAAAACGGCACCACCTTTTTATACACTTACCGCAAGTTCCTCTGAAAGACACATAAGTGTCTCGACCCTCCCTGCAAGCCTCAAGCTTGAGCTCGCACTCGTTATCGTAGGTCTTGCCATCGGAGCCGCAAACTGGTACCACGACGGGGTCGCACTTGAAGTCACAGACGCAATGGGCGAGTCCAAAGCTGTTGACGCTACACGTTTGGTATCCTCGGCATGAACGTGTTTCACAAGGGTTACCTGTAATAATCAAAATTTCATATATTTTAGCTCCGCCCACTTCCGGTTCCAACATCGGAACATTTCCAAAGCAACTTTTCAACCCTGCTTGAGATGATTGTAACATGGATTTGCACTTTCCCTCGTTACGTTAGAACAAGTGTTGGATGAAATTCCTCCAAATTCGCCCACGTCTCCTCCACTTGTTAACAGGTAAAACTTTTCCCGATTCTACCACTAACCGCAACACACATACGGCCAAATGCCATCGTATGTTTTGCCCACTTCAAATAGACTGCTCCGACATGATGCCCATACTCATAATCATCAGCTTTACCTTATGACTTTCATAAAGGTAAAAGTTGCACTTTGGCTGATGTGCATTCTCTTTTATCTTTTTGATCGCAATACCTTTCGAGAGGACATTGTCACTTTTTGGTCCCTACACGCAAACAAGTTCCATTTGCCAAATTGCCTTCCTACCCTCAGTCGATCCGGGCTTTCTCCGGCCTTTTGGTCTTTTTGTTTTCCAAAGTGCATCCTCCTCATCAACAAAACACATGTGCTCAACCGACCTTTTGGACGAACCTCCTTCAAAAAGTGTCTCATCGTCCCGATACACTTCAAGTGCCAGAGTGGCTTCTATAGTCCGGCGGCGCAATATTAGTAAACTCCGCATGCAACACAGTGCTTAAGGCAGCTTGTCATGCAACCGTTTTTCTTGTCATCACTGTCGTCAATGATGATGACGAAAAGTGAAGTGGGTTGTTTTCGTTATTTCGCCGTTAAACGATATTCTGTCGATGGGCATCAACATCGACAGAGTCCAGCTATTCAACTGTCATCTCATATCGAAATCGTCGAGACATTTTGTCTAGAGACCCTAGAAAGACCCCCGAAACTAAAGCTACAGTTTTCCCGCCATTCCAAAAATTCACTCAGCGCCCTCTCGGTAATTAACGAAAGGTGTACCAAAGAAACCTCTTGGCGCCGCCACCAAATTGCTCAAATCCGATTAAGTCTCCAGTAAATCCGCTTTCCGACATGTGTCGCTAATCAAGAAATTGTGTGACAATGTGCCTCTTCTTGTGTCTCCAACTCCATCTTTACTTTGTCCTAGCGAATAATATTCATCATCATCCTTGTTCGTTTCCGGGTTTTTCGTATCTTTGAATTTCCCGCCTTGCCTTCTCGTAAGCCCTCTTCTTCTTGAAATCCTTTCGTAAATCTGCAGAATTCCGCGAAAACCAAATTAACCAACTCCGTACTACTACTTCTTCATCCTCTCGTTTCTTCGCTCCTCTACTCCAAACCCATTCAACCCTGAAAACACACTTGGCGCTACATAATTCAGGCTAATAGGGACGTGTACTCCTATATTCGTTACTTTTGAAATTTCTCCCGCAGTGCTTTCTCCATCACTCTCCGCAACGCCGTGTACTTCCTAAGAGCGGGAGATTTCAAAATTTCCCGCCATACGCACTCCCCTTCTCAAGCCGGTTCCCCGGGATCTAATTTACTTGAAGGAGCGCGTAGAGTAGTAATCGCTCTTTGCTATAATATGCTTTAGCTGTGTACTGTACACTTGTTGTCGTAACGACCGTTCAACTGTTGATGTTGAACGCGGTTAATAAAAGAATTGCGTGCTTCCTTGCCCGCTTCTCAGTCAGTCGGGGGAGGAACTCCAAGAAAAAAGTTTCGATTTTCGTCATACTTTGGTAGCGAATTTCGTTTGCTTCCATCGCTACATTAGTTGCATTCTTGTTTCTTTTTCTTCAACTGTAATTCTTTTCCACATAAAGCAAATCTATTACCCGCAAACGTGCTTTCTCCACCCCCTTGGAATTGAACTTGGATACGCTTCGATGCTCTGCCGAGTCGTTACAGCTGCTGCATTCAATATCTCGTGTGGAACAGGGTCTCACTGCGGACGCTGCGCGCCGGAGCGCGCGCGCTCCGCGCGCCCTCTACCATGCGCAGGGTCTTATCCGCAGCTTCCGCTCTGTACTTTCTTCGCCTCAAGCAACTCCTTGTAATTCCATGTCCTGGATGCACTGCACTTTTCAATCTGCCGTCTAATTTCCGCCTGCATCTAATTGCCTCCCCCGCTTGGGATTTAAGCCCCAAAGAAGTCTAACTTGTTCTGACGCTTGAATATATTTTTCAGTCTGACAAATCCAACTTCTTGCTTCTTCAACACCAAAACTCTAGTTTTCAAGTGAACGACAAATTTCAACTTTCCCTCCTTGGAGCATTCCGCATTATCATACACCAACCGGGTAATTTCTCACGTTTTCTTCCGCCTGGAAAAAGATTACTTCCTGCTCCTCTTCTTCTCCTCCCGTCACCCCAACTTTCACACTTTGTCACCAAAAAATTCAAGTAATTTTTAGTTTGCAAACTTGAGGTTTAATTGCAATTCGCTTCGGAGACTTGGTAACCGACAAGCGTACGCACGCACCGATGATACTAGTTGACAAACATATGCATCGGTGAAAACTCCTGTCATCAGCACCTTATGCATTACAAATAGCAAAAACGACTTTCACTTTCGTTCGATGCGGGCATATTTGGCAGGTCACAATAAGCACGTGCTCAATGTATATATTTTAGGTACATGCAATTTTGACGACAGTGTCATCAACTTCGCATCAAATCTCAAGACAGGCCGGTCGGTGCGCTCAAACTTTCAAATATGTATTTTTCAAAGACTTATATGTAGGAAAAACAGGAAACAAACGCCAAAAATCCAGGTTGTTGACAACTTACCCGAACTGCATTTCCCCTGATGGATCACTCGAAGTTCTCTTTGGATTTGGCAGCCTGCTTCCCTCATAGCACACTCTGTTCCGTATGTTTTTCCGTCAGACGAACAAACAGGTCGGTAATCTGTGGGACACATTTGGCCACATTGGCAACCAGGACGTCGGTCCTCGTCCAACTGACATATTTGGCCGGACGGGCATGAAATATCCTCGCAAGGATCTGCAAGTCAAATGTGAAGGTAAGAAAAAATGTAATCAAAACTTGTTGTTGTACTTTGAAATTCCAGGGTTTTACACTTCTGGCTTCACTGCGATACCTCACTTTTTCCTCAAACTTCACTCAGCTCGAAAAAAAGTTTCATCAAAATCTCGCGCTACTATACGTGGTTTGTATATAAAAAACCGAAACATGCATCGTGCGGGCAGCCGACAAGTTTTTTTCAATTTCCTTACGCCACCAGCACACGTCAATAAGTTTCCGTCATTAAAACCACATTATGTCTCGAGCGGAACTAAAAAAAACTACAATTTTTTCACGTGGTAACCAAAACTTTCACGCGCCCGCGGGAGATTTTGCAAATACATACTTACCGCACTTTCCATAAAACCTCACAGTGATGTTCCTCCGAAGTCTACACGCTTCCTTGTCCAACTCGCACCGATTTCGATACAATTTGCCATCTGAGCCACAAACCGCAACGCCCACATCCAAATCGCCAGTTTCCGGACCACAGGTCAAAGGGCATTCGCAGGTCGCCATTTTGCCATCCGCCGATGCGACGCACTTGGATCCAAACGGGCAGTACTTCCGGGTGCAGGGGTTGGGTACTTCTGTGGGATCAAATTTAAATTAGCCACCATTTTAATTTTTGGCGGGAAACTTGCAGACCTGACAGGCGATTTCGCCACGTGTCAGTTTACTACCACAAGCCTACATCTTTTTCATCCAAAACTGGCACCCTGCTTCGCTGCGCTCTTGCTTCGTCGATTAGCTTCCACAAAGAGAATATCAACTCAATGAAATTAATCGATACATAATCATTATTAATCGCTTTTGTTCGTGCACTTTCTCCTCACTTCGATATTATACACACAAACGATAACTCTGAATCCGCTACATGAAAACGCGAGTCTGAATCTCGCCGTTTCCACTACGTTAACACTGTAAATTCATAAATGCAAAGCTTGTTTCTTCTCTCCTCTTCCAGCTGACTTTTCACCGAGAGCGAATATAAATCATTCAGAAACAGCCTGTGTTCCTCCCCGTTGAATCCGCCGTTACAATTTGTAAACTCATTTCTGTTCTTCTGGATTATTTTAGCTTCGTTATACTTCCTCACGGCTTTCTTCCAGCCAGCTTTCACCACATAACTCATTTTTCCAATTACTAATCTACTTCACTTTTAATATCGAAACAACACAACCGCCGGCCGACTCTCAGACTAAATTAAAGTTGATATCAGCAGACTTGTTCTTTCTTTCCCGCCGCATCAACCAAGAACTGCTGCACTCCCGAGGATTTAGAAATTTGGCGCGAAATTTTCAAACTTACCGCACTCTCCACTATACCGCGCGCGGATATATCGATGGTTCACACAAGCATGTCTTGTCAGATAACACTCGTTCAAATACGTCTCGTCGTCCGACCCGCAAACTGGGTTCCGGGTTGTGGGGCAGTGTTGCGGGCACTTGCAAATGGGTTGTCCGTTTTCCATAACGCAGGTGGAGCCAAAGGCACAGCTCGTCATTTCGCATGGCTCATCTGCAAAATTCAAATGGCTTCAAATCTCCCGCCAAAATGTTTAATTTCAAACATTTGCATTGCTACTGACGACAACTATATCTTAAATGCAGCCACAGAACTACGCTTCGAACATCAATCACCAAATTCAAATTTCCCGCTTCTTGAACTTCAACCTTTTGTACTCATTTTGAATCTGAAAGCTTCATGCAAACGATTCTTTCACTTTCGTGACTCCAGGTTTTCAACACGGCTTTTCAGTCCGTATCAGCTCCACTGTGTGATTCTCCTTTGTTTCTTTTGCATTTTTGAGCTTATTTAAAGTTTCTTATTTTAATGAGTTGTTCGTTGCAGCTCGCTTTCCATGTTTTCGTATTGTTTTTAGACCTTTATTTTGAAACAATGAGCAAGTTCGCCTCGTGGCTTCATTCACTTCGACTTTTATTAGGCTATCCCTAGCCTAATGGATTCCTCCACGTGAATTCTATTCCGGAAGCTACCGCGTTTCTAGTAAACTTCATAAGGTAATAGTCGGTGTCAATCGACGCAGATCATTGCGTAGATGTGCCAATCAGTTTCAGTTTTTGAACTTTGTGCACCTGACTCTTCAAACCGACATTGAAAGATACCCCCGGGGTTCAACGTAATCACAGTATTCAAAAATTCAGCAACAAAATTTTACCATGGCAATACAGTACCAAACTGATTTAAAAGGTATCTTCCGGAAATAGAATTTCGAATCACGTGCTGAAGGGATAGCCTAGGTTGGACGCCTTGCGTTTTATTTACATGGACTTTCTCCTACTTCAGCGTTCCATAAAATACACACTGTACTTCGAGTTGCCCTCGTCAATTTTATCCAAACTAGCTTTCTCTTTTGAAATCAAATCTCTTCCCGCGCTAAAACTATTTTCTGATTTTACGTCAGTCACCGTTTCCTACTTGAAACGTCTTCTGCAGTGTATCACGTGTTTATCCAAATTCAGTGCACAACATGTGGCCTTGATATGTCACTTTCTCAGAACTTACTTTCGCGAAGAAAGCGTTTTGTATTCGTTCCACCCGCCAATTTGCACTTACTTGCATATACATAATAATTAGCGAATACCTTCACACATATTCAAATATGAAATACAAAATAATACACTTCAACCATCCATCTAGATTTGACACTCTTTTGCACCCCACCTGTTTTGCCTACCTCGCAAAATATCGACGTATGTAAAACTTAATTACAACCCTCAGCAAGTATACACAATTTGCGCACTCAAAACATCCAACAGCTTTGAACATTTTAATTCCACCGGATTTGCAAATATCCGGTTTCGTCATTTACATTGCATGTCTCTCGGAATTTACCGGCCTAAATTCTCCAGCTCCTTTTCCTTGTAACCTATTTTACCCGCGATGTTTCCATGTTGTCGTTTTTGCAATCTCCACCCGCTGAGAGTTTTATGTCCTCTTCATTTGCATACCGACGTTGCACACATGTCTCTATGCAAAAATTGTGCATACGTAACAGAAAAAAACTACGCAAATAAGCAACGGATGTATTCAAGGTAAACACAAGTTGCAGATTTTTCAGCAATTTTTTTTACAAAATTTGCATTTTTGCAAAGTCCGCAATCGAGACATAAATATACATGCATGTGCCT
>JAQGBJ010003913.1:0-11392 GCA_034698345.1 Sphaeridia pumilis | reverse complement strand
AAATACATGTGTTGGTCAGATTAACACAATTATTTGGACTGACCACTGCTGTCTCCACTGTTTCAGTGCTTTACGTACGTGTCAAGTTGGACATGACCATGTGGTGATCAAAGTGATGATGACGACCGAAGGCACACATGCTTCTTCTTCCTCTCTACTGATAATCCATCGTTCGAACGGCTGAGCAGATTTGGCCAAGTCAATCGAAATTGATAGCAGCAGTGAGCGACAGTTGCCGGAGAGATGCTCCATTAGAAACAGTGCTCAAGTGACATTTGTTTCCACTTTGAAGGATATAGAGCAGCGTTTTGTTGTTGACAATCAGATTCTTTAGGATAATCAAACAAGACAGATGAGCACTGAAGAAGGAGAAAGATCTTCTGAAGGAATCGCATTTAATCTGAAAGGGAAACCAGTTACACAACGCCACCACCAACAACGACAGTCACCGGTTTTGTTAGAGACGACGACGACTTGAGAAATCTCAACTTCGCATTGTTGTATATCTCGTTTAAACTAGAACATGTGTGCAAATGCCTATATATTTCTGCTTAATTTGCTGTAAATAGGGAAATCTTGCCAAAAAGTGGCAGGACCTCTAGTCTGGTGTCTTTGTCTTCTTTGAATGCTTTGAGCACGTATACGTTGGTTAGTCGAGCGTTAAGACGGATTAACATCCTGACTGCGCAGGACACGCGACAGCACGGTCGAATAAATTACCAAAACCAATGATAATTCAATGGTCGAACTAGATCATCTTCATTCTGGGGGTCAATGCAGCCATTGTATTCGTAGCGTTCTTTATGACATAATACAATTTAACTTGTTACTGCGTTTGCGCTACAGCTCTGCCAGCCCGCGTGATTCCATCCACTAATTCACTCTGCAGACGATCTTCAGACGTGACTGAATAAAAAATCAAATCCGCATTATCAAAATCTGTTCACGCATAACAAACTTTGCAATGCAATTAATTGTACAAGGCCACAACGAATAAAGCTTGAACTAACTGGGCCAAATCAGCTTCAAAAGCTTCACTGTCTGTAGACAAAGGTGTGTTGCAATTAATAGACTTAACGCGTTCCTGATCTTTCACTTGAAGTTTAATGCGAATCCAAGGCTCTTCCTAGTAGTTGATAGCTCATCTAATATTCCAAAGAGGCTCCGATTTGATTTATGCAATAATTTTCACACAGTCACAAGAACAATCGGAAACATCGCTTGAGATGTCCTCGCATTCTTGCTACTAGTTTCTTTTGTAGATCAAGTCTATTTTGTTATGTCAGCATCCATGATGCAGATGATGATGAGCAGGTCTTGTTCAGGGTCACATGACCATATTAAACTTTTAGCTGGTATCTTCTGCAAAGTTAAATAGCAGCAACCCCAAATATTCTCGCGACACCAGCGTTCAGGCAATAAACTTGGAAGCACATCACTCAGCCATCATCGCTTTGTCATAAGGTCGTGGACAACTCTATGAACAACTGGTCCAAGATAATTCATGTACATGGTCGGAGTCGATACAATTAGATGAGGCGCTTTGACGACTTCTTTTTGGCAAATCCGAATGCAAACAAGTTTTTATTTTAATAGTGTTGGCCCATAAGGAATTTTTGGCAGTGATATTCGCAAATGTACCTGTCAGAAACAAAGGACAAGTGCATTTCGCTCCAAGCGCTTGAAAGCGTTTGATCATACTGAAAGGCGTCATCTTGCGGCCAAATTTAGAACATTAAATTTTGTCAAGCCCAAATTTCTCTCCGATTTCAGGTTCGAAATAATCAAAACCGTGGTTTTGAAATGTTCAAGAGTTACTTTTGCAGCATTCACGTTGGTTTGTTTTGGAACGAAAAACATGGTTCTGCAGAGTACTGATTAATAATTGAGCGTTGATTGCAAAAACGAACAGATTTCACGCTGAGTGTGTTTGGCTAGCTGGCTTGGCTGTATAAATCATTTCAGATTTTTTTTCGCTCCTTCAGTAAAAATACCAACTTGGTGATGATATATGTGAATCAATTTGCCTTGTGCTCCAATTATGCGCTAGGAACAATATGGGCTTGAGTGCAAAAAGAATGTATCACAACACAAGCTAAATAAATGTTTCTCGTTCGAAGCACCTGCTGTGCAAAGTTACCGCTACAAGGAAAAAACAAATCGAGTCGCTGAAGTTTTATGGAGATCCAAAAGCTAAGGAGGCTTCAGAGGTACAGCTCGTTCTACTTCATATTGAGCTTGAAGCTTCTTTCTTGGTAAAGCAGAAAGCTAAGAATTTTTCCTGCTGCAGTTTTTTTTCGTAGTAAATTTTCAAATGATAGTTGCATTATTCGACGGACCACAGTGGTGCACGCCAAATTGATTTAAGAAGTTCTGCTTGATCGAGATGACATGCGAAAGAAATTTTTCATGTAGGTTGTTAAAATATTTCTAACCAACTGTCAAGGGGGAGAAAACAACGGCCAGAGGGTTGCGTTCAAAAATTTTGTTTCGTGGTGGTTCGATACTTATGGGTCGGTATATCGAGAGCGTTCTCCGTTCAATGGACAGCGCAAGAGATCCAAGTTCCGATGTATTCTTCATCTCCTCGGCCCGTACATAATCATTATTCGGTAATACGTTAGAAGGAGTTTGATGTTTTGCTCGTAAAATGCATATCTTAAAGCCCGCCTTGAGCAGAGCAGGTCAAGTTATGATTTTTTATTGATAAGGCGGAAATTCAATGAGAGAAACAAGGGATGCTCAGGAAGAAAACTGGGGTTGTGAGGAAAAGGGGTGTAATGTGATAATATTTTCTCTATTCCTACTTACGCCCAACTAATGATACATCCAGGAGAGTAACACGCTTTGATCATCACTTGTCAATCAAATGCATACCAGGAATGCAACAGGCATGAAGCTTTCAATCACGTTAACAACCTTACGTTTTCAAGTTTGCTTTATATTTTTCCGCTGTTACCTCAAATTGAACATGAATGAACAGTTTTGAAAATACCAATTGTCTCCCATACATGTGAATTATTTTGATAATACTTTGCAAGGATCTGTAAAACTGTATGCAGAATCTGCAAAGCGTCTTGCGATTTTGCTTGTGCTGAAGGATGTTTTGGATATCTTAATTAGAGTTGTCTGACTGAACTGGATTTGACCAGTGGTCACATCGCTTATTCGCAGCTACCTGAGAAATATACAAAGGAGGCAAATCAGTCGCTCATAAGGCACATGCTTAATAAGGAACTCGGAACACTTTTTGGGATGGGCAAAATACAATTTAGTTCAAGTGGCGCAGGTGTAATAAGTTATGCTCGAGAGGGTGCTTGAACTTTATGATACGACTAATTTGGAGCTGAGCATTTCAAGGTGCCCGAGCTTATTATGTAAAACAACAGCGTCTTTGAGCGCTATACAATTCGCTTACAGAAATTCTGCCATTATTTATGCCAATAGGGGGTTCTTGCGAGTAGGTAAGTCACACAACTGACAGACTTCGGTGATGACATTCTGTGCTAACTTAGACAGCATGTTGTGCAACTACGTTGACAATGTGTTTATGTTTTGTACTGTAAACTGAAACCCCACTTGAGGCAACAAAACACAGAAACCGACCGATACCAGAACAATAACCGAACCATACGTTCAAGTCCAGTTCTCGACAGAAATTCAAAAAAACATACTGGCCATTCCATTATTGTGAATATTTACTTATGAATTTAACAGGTCGAAGGGTTCTAGGAGAAAGAAGCGTGATTTTTACTTCTTGACAATAAACTGTATTTACACTTACGTTCCATTACTTCAGCAAACGCCTTCAGATTAAATATAGGAAGAAGCACATGCGGATGTATTTCTATTGAACTTCCTGTTTCGGGAACCCTTACATGGCTCGAACTTCTCGACACCCTTAAAGTCCAATTTTGCAACCGTCTGGATCTAGTTTCAGCCGAGAGCCGAGTCGAACGATGCAAGGTAAGTAATCAACCTATGTTTACTTTTTGCTGCGGATATTGTCCAGTTCAATTATTAGAAACCTTGATCCTTGTTCAGCAGGTTACACAAAAAGAGAGGGAAACAACCAGTGTGACAAAAAGCCTTCGGTTTGTTCGGGTACTTTATGAAAAATGTATTCAATCAAATATGAAAGGTGGCTCTCTCAAGTACTTTTCGTGACGAAACACTGAAAAAGATGCCGCTTTGGTCTAAACTATGATACGGGAACATTCCGAGTACATATTGAACTGAAGAACAAGTGTTTGAATGCGTGTGGTTCGGAAAAGTTAATGGATGACTACGACACTTTTTGTGTACGAATCTACTTGAGTGATTCATGTGGGAGAAATGTCAGCAATGACGTTAAACGGAGCATATCTGAGGTCAAACGTTGTCCTTACAAGATGTTTTTGATTGTACCGTTTCATCGGTCATGATTCAACTGACTATTAACACTGGCGTTTTTGACAAGATCTTCAAATATGTTCAAAGATCCGCTTGTCTCTTCTTTTTTGAAGGATGAGTAAAATTTTTTGAGGTGAAATACATGACTGACTGACTGGTGATGATTTCTGTGTTGACACTTGTACTTGACGTGCGGTCCATCACCCTCGTGTAATGTTTACCTGATGGTTCGGATTTTAGCTATTTGTTCCTGCCCTGCCTGCCCACCACAACTAGCTTCCCGCCGGCAAACAACAAGCGAGAGTGAATCCGGAGAAACTTTCAAGACGGGAAAAGGTTCAATAGACAAGCTCGATCCGTGCTGGTAACAAGCTATTGTTATTGCGTTTCTTGCTATTATTATTAGTATTATTATGATTACTTGTATCAAGAGACGCTGAAACGGGCAAGAATATGCCCTTGCTCAGGGGAGGGCGTGGAATCTTGGTAGATCTTTCTGGACATCCCTTTGCACTTGACTTTTTGAAATAAAGTACAAATTCTCTCGGCAGGTGTTGACAAAGGATGAAAGTTGTATAAACTTTTTCAGAATTGTTCCACAGGAATTTCTCGGAAGTTTGTTGATCCATTCTCG
Organism: Sphaeridia pumilis; assembly: GCA_034698345.1. Classification (NCBI taxonomy): domain Eukaryota; kingdom Metazoa; phylum Arthropoda; class Collembola; order Symphypleona; family Sminthurididae; genus Sphaeridia; species Sphaeridia pumilis. The sequence goes on along the minus strand of JAQGBJ010003913.1, from coordinate 6,366 downwards.
TTTGCACTAAAGAAAGACGCATGTGGTTTGTCTGGTGGTGTGTGGTTCGGGTAAGAGCAAAAGTTACATAACCCCACTCACTACCCAGGTCAAAGAAATTCACAAGGATAAACACGACATGAAAGAGAAAAGAATAAACAACAGGCTTGTGTTACCTTTTTACACATCAACCGGGTAACCACCTTCCACCCAGCTAAAAGGAATTGTAAATTGTAATTATTAGCCGGCTCAAAATTCAATTGGCCCTTGCTCTAATGGGAAGTGGAAAAATGATAACGCACACAGTGTTTGACAAGAACGTGCCCTCTCCAAGTTCTTCCAGACAACCCGGCATCGCTCGGTATTCCTCTAATAAACAATAATGTTTGTGTTCGTCTGTGTAGTAAATTTTGAAACCCCTTGACAGTTATGTAACTCTACAAAGTGCACCTGTGCAGACAACTGCTTCCCACTAGTCACGTAATGTTACCTGAGGGCAGCCTTCAATATCCCTTTTTACCACAGGTAATCCGTGTGTACTAATTGCAAAAATCATCTTTTTACACCTTTTGGAACAAACCCCAGCTTTTAACGACTTTGAAAACTGCCACCTTCTTCTTTAAGCTTCTTTTGGCTATGGTCACGAACAAGGATCCAAAGGATGAAAATTCACACGCCATCAAGCTTCTAATATATATCGATAATAGAAGCTTAGAGTTTTGACACTAGGCTTGACTTGAGCAAAGAGATAAATGATTCTCGTATGTAGATACCTTTTGGATTTGGAATTATATATGCTCTTCTTGTTGTTGTTATCATTAGCACAAGGCCAAACGAAATAAGGCTCATCCCCTAGTTGTTGTGGTTTCGAAACGGTCCAGTGTATGTTGTTAATAAAATGATTGGCCCAAAAAATCACGAGCATTGAATAAAGAATACCGACTAGAATCATTTATTCTTATGGCGGCTTACCATGAGTGACGCTTGGAGCGGGAAAGTTTTTATGATTATTGAATCTAAATTCGGCACAGTTCGTTAGCAGGAAATTGTCTAATACTTATAAATTTTTGGAGGCAGACGCTAATGGGAAGGTAGGTGCGGAGGAAGGTTTTATGAAGTGTGAACAAGATTTTTCCGCTAAACCGTCAATAGGATTGAAAAGGGTCAGCTGGGAAATTATATGCGCATACATGACATAGCTCGATTGTTTCCAATGTGTCTGTCTGTCGTCCCGGCCCGAGAAAACTTATTATTATTAGTATTAAAGTATCTTTTTGTAAACCTGGCCTATTGTGTGTGGGATTTTCGTACACATAAGCGTGTTAAAAGTTCCAACCTTTACCTGCTCAACCCGCGAACTGCCTTCTTACCGAATTCTTCTTGAGGTGCGGGCTGGAAAATTTATCACCGACACGTTCAAGGGCTCCCCCACTTGCTTTCCCTCAAGGCCCAACCCTGAAACTCGAAAAGGTCCAAATATACACGAACCAACGCGGCCTGCAACCCAAAGCCCAACCTAGCCTTCCAAAAAATAACATAGCACAGTTGAGCTTACAAGGAATGAATCAATAAGAGCAAAAAGATCACACCACAGCTTTATCCGTATCATTGAAAACGGAAAGCATTGAAGAAAACGGCGACGACCCTGTGACTTTCAGAAGGGCCAGACTTGTTAATGCTCGCATTACCCTTATTACTAGACGATTCCAATCGAAGCGAATCTAACAACGTCAGTGTGAACAAGACACCCAAGCTGATCCCATTCATTAAACTCAAGTGTCCTCTCGAGAATGCCCAAATCGGCAAAATCAGCCAGTGTGGTCTTCACAACTTTTTGATTGTCCTCGTACCGTATTTTTCAATGGTCCAAACACATTAACGACATCAATGTTGCAATCATTGTTACCATCTTCAAATTTTTCTCGAGTACGGATGCGTTTACTAAAACTGAACTGCGTACGACAATCTTTGCCTCTTTAGGCCACCAGTTCAATGTCATTTCTGCTTGACCAAGGTCTAGGACACCCATACAACAACGAACCTGACCTACGCAATTTCCCAATGTCAGCGCCGGCTTTTCTCTTATCCGCAACGTCACTACGGTTACGCCTTCAATGTTTCGGTTGACCCGCGTTTCCATTGCCAAGTCTTCCTTTGATTTGGTGGTTGACATGTCTATCGCAGAGGTCTAAAAATAGGGTCAACAATAGAACCCGGCTCGATTCTCCAGTTTTATAAGCTTCACTTTTTATTGACTGAGCATAAAGCACAGAATCCAGTGACATCATTGTAAAAGCCGCCTGTCCTTTCTCAAGATAGATGACTGAAATTACAAGACAACTGGCGTCAGCGTCAGCAACGAACAGGAGTCAGACTTGGACACAATGCCGGTAAAAACCATGTCCATCAAAGATACTGTCTTTTTCGGCTTCAAGAATTGTCCAAAAAACCAAATTAACATCACCATTCTACTGTCGACGGTCCATTTCCATAGCTCCCTCTTCCTGAAATATGAGCTGCACGGAAAAGGCAGCCATAAAGTTAAAACAAGCTCTTTCACAAAGAAACGCTAAGAATAGAATACATGTCCTGATCGAGAACCTTTATTATTTTCAATGACACCATAAACCCAAAGATACTACTGATTGCTCGCTTGACTCTCGGACAAATGAAGGTAATTTTTTAAAAATAGGCTCTAAATGTAAGTCAAGTGCTGGAAGAGGTCATTTCATGTGTTTTGTTTAAGCAACTCCGTTTGTAAGCTAGCCTTTTTAAGAAACACATCTATTGTCCTTAAACGTGATTTTAATACCCGTTATAAACACTGGTAGAACTTAAACAGAAGAATAAGGAAATCCCATGTAGCAATGCTCTTGATTGGTTCAGAGCGAAACATAATCAGGTTAATGTTAATAGCTTAATGACGAAAGGTACGGGACCGATTGCATCCATTCCAGTGAGTAAAGATTACACAGGCCAGCAGAGTCCTTCAAGTTCCATGGCATTAATAACTCTAGGCCTATGGTGTCAATTTGCCATTCGAAGCGCTGTTGTAGAGTTCCTTCGCTCAAGCTCTCGGCGCTTGTTCAAAAAGGTACTGGAGCAAAGACAGATCTCACAGTTGGAAGCGACGAACCTGGATCTGGTTTACAGTGATAGATGGCTATCAGTGATGTTGGACAGCATATATTAAAATTACGTGAGTATATGTGTTAACACTCACCATGTTTGATGGATGGGCAGATGATAGATGGTCCAAAACTGTTTCGTGTAGCTGACGAGGTTGGAAAGCGGAACAAGTTTGAAACTCACAATAGTAAAGTCCCATTTGCACCTTGGCCACATTCAACAATACCGATCTGCTGATATATAAACATTGCGTGATGTTCACAAAAATCCCGGTGAGAGTCTGCAGCAACCAACGTATTTTTTAAGGCAGACCGTGAGAGGTTAATAGAAGAAGTGAGGGGTACAGAAGATTTTTAATCTGATTTGAATTAGAGAGCAATGATGATAAAGGTAGAAATCGTTTATAACTCTTTTGACAAGTTGCAAAGTACTGTTGGTAGTCACATCATCACCAAATAATGTACAGCCGTTTCTAACTTTGGTTACCGACAATAGTACTACAGCTAAGGGTACCAACTTGTTTAATTCGACCTTTCTCCTCTTATGCGACTTTGCTGATTTACTGTCAGAATTCATTCCCTCAAATACTAGAGCTGGTATTGCTCACGTTGACCAGACAACACGTACTCGCGACGATCACCCGATGACGTCTCCTCCATAAACGTGATTATAATATAGATGGATGAGGTGATTTATCAGAATCAAAGCAGTTTAATAGATTTCAATTTTTCAACCCCTCCGAAACGAGAGCTATTACTCTTTCTATGGTACTCTTTTAAATCGATATTAAATTCAGCACACACTGCTCAAACGCCTCTATAGCAGTGACAATTCATGCTGATCCATTCATGACATTTAGTGTGTTAAATTCTGATTATCATAATGAATGTTGGTCATTGGTGACATCTGTATTTGACAATCGGAATTTTGAAACCTATGAAACCGAATTCGGTATTTGCTGCTAAAATATGCGGCTATAGCATTTGAAGGGTCGAATGGTGAATTATATGTATCAGTGTCACCTGGTCAACAAGACAATTCTTCAAAGCCATAATTTTTTGCCTGTTTTCGTGCAGTCTTTCCGCACGTTCTTTGTGTGGAAACTCCCAAAAGAAAACAAGACGGCTGCTATGTAAGCAAATGTCAAAAGGTTTCGAGTTTCAATCCAGGGGCTGTTGTGTTTTTACACGCGAACATCCACACATTCTTTTTTACGTTTCAAATCGAGTTGATGTGTGTTACATTTAATATTTGAAAGTGGGTTGGATCCAGTTCGGATTATCCAGCTGCGACTTGCAACACACATGGGGAATACTAATGGGGAGTATCGGTCATGTTTCGATCCTACCTTCCGAGCTGAGCTTCATCTAAGCCTGGAATGAAAAGGATATCCTAAATGCTATCCATGTAAGTAGGTTCGGCGGTATAAAAAATGACTTTTTGACAAATCCAGATTTGCCGTGGTGATAGATTACTCCTTTTAGAATGGATGATGCCACGCTCTCGACATTCTTTACCACCGACCCTCGCTCAGGCTAGAAGCCAGCAACAAACATAAATCTCGGCCACGTCCTTCTTCCCTAGCCGCCTGGGCTGAAGATGCTGCCTCGGAAACTTGCTGACTACGCTAGATACATACAGAATGATCCCGTTGCAAACCTTGTGTTTCAACAGGTAAGATGAGTCTCTCTGACCTGGAACTGGCTTTTTACCCACATAGTCTACCGAGCCAACAATGGCTCATGCGGGAAGTGAAGAAAAGAGTAAGTGTACCGAGTAATAGATCACTTACCTTGACTTCCTACACTACTTTTAATTTAGGAGTGATCAAACACAACGGGAGAGAAATGAATAGCTCCATTATTGCCATTATCTAACAAAACCAAACACTTTCTCCCTTAACCGACCTTCACAAAAATGGCAATCTGTTTGATACACACAGACTGAAAGCAGCAATATTGCCCTTTTCTTCATTATAATGGGCATGTACATAACTTGTTTAAACCAATTTTTCTAAGGCATGATGCTCTTCTTATTCAGGGAAATGCAGCAGCAAACAGTATGATCAAAGCAAAAGTCAACACAAGCCGCATATCTGTCTGTATAGTCAAAGGAAGGAAAATATGCAAACAGCAACGGTAGTACGAATGAAAACAACACCAACCCTTTATTGTTCTCATTCATCGAGCCCGTGTATGAAGATGACAGAACCAATGATTAACGTTCATTCCGTCTATAGCATAACTTACCGGGGGATGAGTTATGCCTGCTGAAGTTTATAGTTTTTAAATGGCATTACAGAGCCTACCTAAACGGAGATAACATTATGTGATTTCAGCAAGGCAAAATCCCATGTCTTTCTAGTAATTGTTGTCCTAGGTGCGGGGTTCTTTGCCTTGTCCTGTAATTAAACGGGACAAGGTCCAGAATTCCAGTGTGTGAAATAGGGGAAAGATATCTATCATCTCGAAAAAAATTTACATACGCGGCAGAAGCAGTGTACATTTTGATCTTTCGGTATTTAAATCATCCCTTGCCGAACTAACAACCCGTTACAGATTTGTAAAAAGCGAAGCATATCGGATTGGATAAGCGGACATTGATGAATGGCGAAATCCCGACCAACAAAAAGGACATTGTCAGAGTAATAAAGCATGTTCGAGTCACCTCTTTCCCTTCACCAGTCGACCAGGTAACCCATTACTTTCCTTCTTTCCTACTGCCATTCTATAAGATTGCTAATGGTTTTCCGAACTGGGCAACACAGATTTACTCAGTGCACAAGAGCCCGGTCTAATGTTTTATTTCGAAGCTGATTCGTTCCTGAACAAGATTAGCACTACAAACTTCCGGTAGAATCAATGTTCAAAGAAATGCTAGCCACCCCTCAGAAGTTATTCCGACGACAGCCAATTCCGGGGTGTCACTGACTGAGTTACTGTACTTGGAAGAAAGTGTAGAACTGCACTAAAAGCGCAGTCGGATTAACTGGAAAACCCGAGTAGTGGTGGTGAGAATAAGAATGGAATTAATATGTGTGAGAATCAAGGTAGTATTGTAAGGGGCCATTTATCCCTCATCTGTAATGATGACTCAGAAAAGCAAAATGAGAGGCAAGTAGAAGAGTAAACGGCGGACGATTATGATCCAAAGTACTCATAAAGCGTAGCGTATTCCACTCACCTTGAAGCCCTCGATAAAAAGAGAAAAGGCCAAGTGAAAAACACAGTAATGAATTTTAGCTAATGTGTTTCCGGC
>JAQGBJ010003912.1:0-11392 GCA_034698345.1 Sphaeridia pumilis | reverse complement strand
AAGTGACCCCACTGCGAAAATTTGTACTGTGGCTGCGACCCCTGTGTTTCTTTTATTTCCGAAAGTTATTAAATAGTCCAAATCTACCGGATCTACAGAATCATGAATTTCTCATCCTGCATTGTCTTCAAAGCTTGTCTTCAAATTGTTTCGCCGTTCCACAAAACCGTTTACTTTGTCTTCCTTGACTAGAGCTATTTTCATCAAGAATATACCAAAAACACGTCCGTTCCAACCGTCGTCAATTTTCAAAATGACAAAGCCCTGTCAAAATACTTATTCAAAAATAGTCTGGTTCGATAAACTTCCGGCAGTTGATGCAATTTGCACACAATCTGTTCGAGACCATTCTTCTTTAGAAATGGTAAAAGCCGGTTGCAACAAAAGCCCCATTCTTGACAAAATGACGCTTGTGAAATTGACAACTGCCACACAAGAGATTCTTGGATGGAATTAAAGGAAGTTGTGGTTGACTCATGCATGATATTACGCTTAATTTTCAAATCAGCTTGTTTGACGGAAGTTAACGGTCGGTAATTTAAGCGCAGCAGACGTGAAGTACGTATTAATTCGAACTCGGAAATTTTTTAGAAAGTTTTTAAACTTTAGTGAAGAAGTTGGTGCTTCTTCTTGAGCAAGTTTGAAGATGATTGTGTGCATCCGACAAAAAATAGCCGCTTTTATAAAAAAACATTAATGCAATGTTATATTATCAGACACAATTTCAATTCAAGCTGCTGACCACGCCCGCACACGGTCCGTTTGAGATCAGAGAAAATTCTCGTTACACAAGGTGATTCAACCAACACGACTCTTGACGGTAGACGCCCGTCTGTAAAATTGGTAAAAGTTTCGTGCATCAGCGCGTATAACTGAAGGCGCGGATACAAGGGCGGAATTCTTAACTTGGTTTCCATCATTGTCACGTCAGTCAGTAATGAAAAGAAGCTGACATCAAAATTACAGTAAACTAGTCAGGACTATGAAGACTATTTCGAGTGCAACAAGAGCAGAAGCTTTTTAGTCTGAAAACAGGCTACAACAGAAACTCGTTCTACTATTTCTTGACTCTTTGTACATCAGCGATTGTTCGACATTAACAATACCAAAACGTCTATCTTTTCTTCGCCATTAAATGCCAGACCTCACACAAGATAAGAAAAACACAAAAGAATCTTGTACATCTTCCAACCGTTTACATCGACAATTAGTACACGTATATCGTTTACATGTACTACAAATCCTGAGATTGCATCAGATTAGAAAATAAATGTAATCGTGGTAAATGACTTGTTAAATTCGATACTTGTGGAGGACGCATTCAACTGGTCACAGTGATAACGAAAAACTTGTAACAATAGAACAGAAACAAATCTTGACTACATGCACTACACGGGAATGACTCGGTTATTTTTTCGTTTTCATCGTCCATATATACTTCCATTTGACCTTTTATGATGGCATTAATCATAGTTCTTTTTGAATAAATCTTGGACATTGTGTCCGTCAGTCAGTCAATCGTCATCGGCTGTCTGCAAGCAAAATCATTCAAATCATCTGATCACATTACGCTGATCTCCCGTTTGCTGCAAGGTGAAATCACCACTTTAGTATAGCGAGCAGTTTCGCTGACTGTCTATATACAAGTCTTTGCTTTCTCATCCAAAGCTGATTTATTATGGACAATGGGAGAACCAAAAGTATTTTGTTCGAATGACAATCTACTGCTAAACCAAGTCAGACTGTCAAACATGGAATTTGTTATGGAACCAAGTCATGTACTTCAGTCCTGGACATTCGTGTTATATACATACCTCCGAATTATTTTATGTGCATCCAATTCATTCAATTCCTATTAAACAATGATAATCGACGGCAGTCTGGAATAGTGAGTCAATGCAATGTGTCTGAGTGAATATTTAAAACACTGCAACGATGATCAAATTGACGAAGATGATGGCGAAGAATTTAATGATGAGTTTTGAACAGAGTCATTTTAAGAGTATTAGTTTTTTTCTGAACGAGCCAGCATGGTTCCCCAGACTCAAGTGGCACCTTGTACCAGTGGGTGGAAGAATATGATAAAATTCTCTGGATATAAATGTAATATAATAGCTGGATTCATCACATTATTGTCCAATTTTGATGCTACTCATAGATGACTTATCACATAAATGGATACTCTTATCATCGTGGTATCTCATTTGGCCCCATGTCTTTTGCTTGTAACTGAAACTGTGTAAAGATTCATTCGTAAACAAACAAACATCAACAAGCGGCGGATATATTGTAACTTGAAATTTTCTTTTTAATGGAGATTAATTGATTGAGTTAGTTTCGTCCGTACTTATTTATCGTAGCAAAATAGCCGGCCAAAATGAGCCTAATTGCTTTTACTGAAACGTGAAATGTCATGGATCGAGAAGTTGTCCGGGTAAAAATGTAACAATAACAAATGACTTTCTCTGCGTGAGTCTCTGTGGTATGCGATTATTGGTGTAAAAAGATGCTGGCGATAGATCGTTGGACAAGGTGAATTTGACAATATGCTTGCCGGTGAACAAGAATATTGGTCGTTGTCCGTTCAGTAAAAAGATATGTGAAGAGAAAAGATTGTGTTGATACCGTTGCACATGTGTAACACAAGTGATCATTTATAATATTGTTGTTTTGTTGGACCTACACGAAACAGAATTGAAAAGTAGGAGGAGGCATGAAGAAATAATGAAAAACTTTCCGAATGACAAATGAGTTGTCTCTTTCGAAAGATATTGGAAGTGTGTATTGATTCTGTACTGCAGACATCTTGTACATACGGTGCGTTATCAGTTATCAGGTACCAATCTTTTCCAGCAGTATTCACATTCAGACGTTATAAGTCACACAAACTAGTTCAACTACCATCATAGCCCAAATGAAGATTTTAAGTCGAATAGCGTCATAGCCATGCACGAAGCCGGACTTCAGTTCTTCGACAGGAAATGCGTAGCTATCATCGATTGCAGGTCATGGAGTCTGTGTAAATGTGGGTGGATTCCATCCTTTCTTGCATAAATGCACAGATAAGAAAAATATAGACGTGAGAAATTTTGAATTTCAAGCTTCACTGGATTGAACAAATGTTTCACTTCATATCTTTCCGAATGACGAGTGAATCTTGTCGCATCTAACACGAAAGGAACGATTTGTCACAGCTGGAAAGGTGTATGGGAACAATACATTCAAGTCAAAGTTTTCCTACTTGTCAATTCATAACTTTCAAAGTCGTAGCAACGTCTCATAACTTTACCGGTCGTATATTAAACGACCAGTGCTTAAACACACACACTTAAAATGCTATGCTAGTTTTCAGACAAAATTTTGACCGTTCGAACTCTTTGCACGACGCTAAATTATGGTATTCATTGCCCATTCTAGCTTGCGCTGATGGCAAAATTACATCGTGAGCGAAATGCTCGAATGATTTTTAGTACAAAAGTTGCTGCATCGTTAAAACAATTCTTTCTTCCCCCAAATAGCTAAATCGAACAGCATACACAAAAATCACAATACAACTATCCTGCTGTTGTTGGTTTTTCAGCACATCAATTTGGCAATGCCAATTCCTCTCCCTGTGTTCTCTAATGAGCCCAGCTGAGTTTGTCTGTATACGTAGTTAATTTGTACAGAAACAACTGGTTATATTGTCGCTTGTAGTTATTTGGTTTTAGCTCGGTTGTAGGTCATCATGGTCACGACGTGTAATTGTAGTTTTTTTATTGATGAAAGTCAATCAGCTACTATAATTGTGACAGGTAGTTCCTAATAGTTGTTCGAGGCGATGGCTTTTAAAGTGAATACATTTAGCCATTCAAAGCGTTACGTAATGAGTTCTTGACAAACAGGTTCATTCGTGGAAGAAAAATCATTAGTAATATGTCTTTTACGGAAGGAGCGAAGAATTTCTATGTTATATGTCCGTGACAAGTGTTCAAAAACGCTTTGATACTTCCGATCCTAGACCCAAGCCGAACTTAGTAGGTCCGATGATTATCTTCAGTATTGTTTACATGAGTTTCCCTACTTGAAAGAGAAAATTCTCATTAGATAAAATCACCGAAAGAGCACAATTCTAGTCATATGACTTTTATCTCAAATAGAACGGGCACAGTAACCTGATTTATTTATTACTATTCCAGGAAGGTGAAGCGACAATTTTAGAGACATATTCTTGCTTGTAAAAGTTCTTTTTACAGGGGTAAAGAAAAATACCCTTGGTGACCCTTGACTTGTTGTCTGAATACTTTTGAGGTTCGAATAACCTTTCCAGATATTGTCAACTAGGTAAACAGTTGTCAAAAAAGACTTGCTTGACAAACGCTGACACTAAAAAATTAAAATGTTATTACATAAAAGTATAAAAGCAATGGAAGCAACTGGCAGTCGGTACAAAAAAGTTAATTCTGCTCTTATCTACTTAATAACGAATCAATACGAAATTTACTTGCACTTCAGAAGGCTAAGCGGCTGAGCACTGCCTGACGCTAATTACATTATGGCGAATAATGAACAGTATTATCACAGAGACCCTTGTATCATTATTTTTCCATTGCCTTTTCTTTTTTCTAATGGGGGTGTACATGGACAACATATAGTAACTATTGACACGGTAATAATCGTAGAATGACCGACGGATGAATTGGAATCCTTGTCCATCGTGTTGATCGTGTGTCATGTTCAGCGATTGATTAATGTCACGAATATTGTAAATCTTGTACCAATGAAGAATTCACGTCCGTGTATAGTTTAAGCTTAAGCAAGTACATCGTATAAACAGTTGTGCTGATTGACGTTCAGTAATATACAGGTTTGACGCGATCAAGGTGTACAACAATCGCATAGAAGATAAATATGCATCATTGGACTTTATCAATGTGATCACGATGAGCTGTCAATAATAATGATGTAATTGTTTTAGCTTTAGAGAGTCAAACGAATCAGCGGCAGGTCATTTAGCTTCTAATTTATGATTTTTAGCCAGAAGTTACAACTTTTTGCTTCCACCAATGTTTGGACAACAAAACAGTATTTGATTTGGCTACTTTGCAGCCTTGGTCAGACTTCGATTGATTTTGCAATTTTTTCCATACACTTTTGTTTGTGTATTTTTGGTAGGTCGATCTTTAACACAAAGGTTGCTGTCTGAGCAAGGAGAACAAGATTAAAAAAACCTGATTGTTCTGCTGACGGCACATATTCATTCGAAGAATTCTTGTGTCGTTGTTATTGATTTCAGAGAATGTGGAATAAAAATATTGTACAATGAGTCTCTAAAGAAAATATTTGGTGAAATTCTTTGGCTCCTAGTGAGCATTGAGATTAAAGAAATTCTTGATATAATTGTGACGGCGCCAATGAAGAGGGAGAGTTGTAATAATGAAAGTTATAATTATAACGATGATATGACGATTGCACACTTGCGCTCATCCATTGAAAAACTGCTTTTTCAAGAGGTGTTAATGAATACCATCTTGGCCCCTGAATGTCTGGCGGTGTAGCAGTGTATACATGTGTAGCTTTTGATTATGAGCGCTTTTTATAATTACCTTTCTGAATACCACTGTGAGTATGATTGAATAAAAGCATTTTACACAGCCCGTCACCACATTGTTTCGGCACTCTCGCCTTCTACTATTGACCGTGAGTTCTGGTCGGCGAAAGAATGCCTTTTCACTTTTAAATCTTCCGTAACACGTGTTACAATTGGAAATTTATTGCTATTTCGCCCCAGACTATCAGGCGGCACCGGTGATTTTACGGATACTGCTGTAAGGTATGCAGCGTAAATTGTTGGGCACATACCATTTTCAGAGCGGAAAACAAATGCTCAATAATACACAATTGTCTGATGAAACAAAAGTCACCAAAAGAAAAAATGAAAAGCGGTGAAATGTAGTATGATTGATGAAAGCTTCACGGTTGCGGGTTTTTGAGGTGACGTCGCAAACTTTTGTGACGGACTGAACAATAGTCGCAGCTTTGATGTCCAATTTCATGCTTATAACAACAGTTTTAAAAAATTAATTTAATTTCATCAGCGAAGCGCCGTTGAGCCACCTGACCAAAGCCCGGCCATTGTTCGATATCGGAATCAGACTAAAAACTATGCAGCCAATAACTCATATTTTCCGTGTCTTACGAATGTGTCAGAAAGAAAACTAATGTGTTTTGGGAAATTCATCTTCCAATAGGCATTTTTTCACTTTGTGATGAATAATGAGATTTGTAGAAAGCGGTTTATTGTTGGACATTAGGCTCAAATAATTTACTCTTTGTCTGTTTTGTGAGTGGGACAATATGATGCTATACGGATTAGAGATTGATGAAGGAGTGCGGACTGGAAGAAGCGGGCAATCGTTGTATTATGTAGAAGTAAATTTATCACAGATTTCTCTGTGGCACATTCTCCATGAATTCCTCAAGAGCCATAATAATAACAATAATTGAAATAAAGTCACAAATACACCATATACTGGCCTAAGAAAAGGGTATTTGTTGTGGTCGAGCTGCTTAGTGAGCGGTAATAATGATTGACAAAAGGATGAATTCACAACAATGATGACTATTCGACCCTTTGGAATACCTTCTTCTTGTGTCGTAACCCCCGTGTTGTGAGGAATAAGAAAAAAGTGCCTACTTTTAATCAAGTACCCTTAAGGGGTCACATATGGGTCATTTGGAGGGGGTCCCAACTATCTCCAGCACGTGGTACGGAGCCGACAATTCATAAATCATTCCAAAAAATATCTTCCGCCGTTGCTTACTCGCATCATTGTAAACTACGTTTTCGAAATACTCGTCTTGTGTGACTATACAGCGCATTAACAAACACAATCTTTTTAAAGTGGATACCATATACCAGGATAACCTTATCTTCCACTATCTGGACACATGTTGAGCACCTTATGATGGGGATTTATCGGTAAAGGACAAAGTGCATGCTCCTAAAAATTTTATTGTCCAACAACACTGCTTTTATTCCCAAATGAAAATAATGAAACAGGTGGACAAATCTACCAAGACGCAACAATTATCATGTTGCTCCTATAATGACTTGAGCAAGAAAAGCGCATTTGTAAATTGTACAATGATGATTTGTCGAACGGGATTTCACAACTTGGACACAAATACCTGCTTTCGGAAGGGTAGCATTATTGTTATGATTATCTGAGACTATTCTATGTCATCCCATGGGGTAGAGCCTTACTGTCTGCCGGTATTAGCTCTAATGCCAATGCCACAAGATAAGTGTATCGCTCCATGTAACTTCATCTAATAATTAGAAAATGACTCTGTACACCTGTGACGGTATCCGTTCGGAATTCTTGGTTATCTGACTTGCTCTACTGTGTCCAAGACCGAAAAATCGGAAAATAAAGTGTTTTCTTCGTACAAGCTGCAGACACAAAAATTCCACGCAACCATTTCGCAACAACATCTTGCTCAAGCTGAATTTGCAGCTTTGTCTACTAGGTTTCACTCAATTCATTTTCTCAGCTATGGTGGCCATAAAGAGGATTTGGCGGAAGACATAATGGCTTAATTTGATTATGACCAACTTCATCTACGTGACCTCCTGCCAGGTCACCACCACGGCTTCTTGTAGAGCTCAAGTAGATGGGTAAGTGGGGAAACTTGTAAACGAATCTAATGGAAAAATCTTCTACTTACATGTACACTGTCTTTACTGTTTCGCTTTCCCCTACCTAATACTATTTTCGATATTAATATCATTGGTTCTTGTGCTGGAAAAGCCACCCAGTAATACGGTATTACCAGGAAATCTTCTTGTTTGGTTCATTTGGCTTCAACAAGATGGGCAAAAAGGAGAGATGGATTCTTGAGCGAACACACTTTCGCCACAGGAGGACCGTAAGTGGGTGTGAATTTTCCCCATTTAATTTTGAAACACTCTGCAGGCTATTTCACAACAAGTCTTCTTGACCATTAACTGTTTTGGTCATACAACAAAGTGACAGTATCACACGCCTCCAGGAAAATTAAATTCGGAAGGCAAGAGCTCAGACATTAAACCGTATAACGGCAAAGTGAATGAATTGTCGCAAATTTCTGCCTCCTCGACAGTAAATTGACAAGAATTATGTGAGACTTGAGTCAACATGATACTTGCAGCAACGTAAACTTTTATTATGAGCTACAGCTCAGGGGGATACTTTTTATTGCCATGACATAATTTCATTTACAATTATATATCTATACTACTCCTGTCTTTCGAATTAAAACAAATGTGCTTGTGTGTTTAATGTCCAACCAAGTTCCATGCTCGTTGGCTGACACTATAAATATTTTTACATAGCTGTTGTTCGGTTTTGCACCTGAAATCAGCAAAGCTGTTTTCGTTACGGGGACTTTAAAGGACATTAAACCTGGCAAGGCATTTACGACGAAGATAATTTTAAATTTTCTACTATAGCTCAAGCTGACCAATTTCATAAGCTGCCATTAAACAAATGGCATCATGCAGTGATTATTACTGGCATATTGTTTTGAGCAGTATAAAAGTGGCTGTATTAAATTTTAGGTGAAAAGTTGTAATATTTGTCGTCGTAATGGGAGCCAATGGTGTAATGGTGGAAAGTTTGTTAGGTGCTTTGAGCTTGCTCAAAATGGCCAAAGACACATGCAGACAGAGAAAGCAATTGAGCTAATGTGGAATACACTGACTGCGATGATGAATCTGGATGTCGTTGTTGAATATAATAATAATGCTTTGTATATAACATTAACTTTATATCCTAATAGTTGTTGGCCAGTCAGTCGTGAGAGCGTTTTCTCGATGGACCACGAGTAGCGGCACACACCTCCATTAAGTACCTCCATGACTTGGTCATATATCAAACTGTGAGATCTTTATCACCATATAGAGGCAATCATAAAAATAATAATAATAGTAATATACTGTCCATGAATTACTCTTTCTCTCTCTCTCTCGAGCTTCTTTCTCCATAACTTCCATTACATTCTTGTAGCACTTTTATCAGTCATTCTGTTTCGGACCGCGGGGGTGTGTTATGTGTTATTAAATGTGTTGGCTTGAACTAGCTGCCACCACGTATATAATAGTGTGTGCAGCTTGAGCAGATGCAATCTTTGTCAGTTTAGTTCTGGATATTTGATTTGTTCCACCACGACTCTTCTCATAAGATAATGCGGTCATTGTATAAAGTTCATCTGATCAAAGCGAAGTTCATTCATCTTCTGCGAAAGATTCGCATCGACTTGACGCATTGATGACCAAAATAAAAGCGTCAGTAGAGTTTGATCAGTAATTAATGATGTGACGAAGACAGTTTACACGAAGACTGACATTTCTCTGCATGTTAAAACAGCCTAATAGCCAAAAATGGCTGAATCCTCATCCACCTAATGTACCGTTTTTATCGTATGGGAATCAACCGGTAGAGCCACTGGATTGCAACATGTTGCCTATTGTGCTGTCCACGGGTAATGTGCCAATCGCACAATAACGACAAAAATCACCCAACAGGTAAAAACGACAGAGTATGGTAAAAACGACAATCGTAAAAAAACGACATTTGGGTAAAAACGACATATTCAGGTAAAAACGACATATTTAGGTAAAAACGACATATTAAGGTAAAAAAGACAATTTTTGTACGACTGTATATTTTCCCTATCATGTTACTAAGAGATAATATAACCACCTGCTCTAACGAACGATAAATTTACACTGAATTTTATTGATTTCCTCATTTCCTTTGAATAGACACATTTTAACGATTGTTCTTTTTTTGATACTTGTAATTAAATTCGTATCATAAAATTAATTTTTTCAGATTTAACGTATTGCAAACACAGGTAAAATTATTATTAAACTATTGCAATTCCTAATCATAACTAAGGCTGCATGAAGTCCATATCCGTGTAGGATCCCCTGTCTGGCCTTCCCAACTGGACGTTCCAAATTCCAGTTTTGCGATAAGCCGATTCAGCGTTTCTAGCGGTGGCAGCTTTTCTGTAAGCTTCACCAGCAATCCGCGGAATTTGATAAGGAGCAGCATCCCTGAAAACAATTAAAAGAAAATTAACTTCTTCAATAAAATCAACAATGAACTACGTTAACTAATTTGACTTTGAACTCGAGAATTACAAAATTAAAATAATATTAAAATTAAATCACAGTTGAATTGAACTAATTAGCTGAATTTAGGTACAAAATTAAACAAAATAAAAAGCCTCAACCTACCCGTGCTCGTTCAGGAACTCATCCAAAGAGTTGACATAATATCCCTTGAACGGACCAAAAAAAGCCACATCCAAAGGCTGAGTGCGATGTGACGTATGAGGAGGTAGCGTCAAAAGCAAGATCTTCTGCTGCAGACAATAAGTTCTGGCGTCTGTATTGAGATGGCTGCGGTGGCCATCGAGTATCAACAGCATCCATTCTTCGGCATCTCTTTGAACTGATTCATTGAAATGCTGGACCCAAGCCATGAAAGTGGTTCCAACCATCCAACCTTTCGGAGCAAAAAGACAGACAGACCCAGCAGGAGCTCCTTCTTCCCAACCTTCAACAAAGAAATTCGGCCTGAAGATGAACGCAGGTGGTATGAAGTGGCCGAGTGGATTCATGGCAGCCACCATTGTCACCAAGGGACTTCGCTCCTTCACCTTGATTCGATACGCGTGTTTACGTTCCTTCTCAGCAATGACCCTGAGCCTGGTTTCCTGGATAAAATTTATCAATTTTTAATTCCTTTTTCGTAAATCATATTAAAAATTATTTTGTTTCTTACTCTCACTAACTTCACACCGGATTCATCCATGTTGTACAAATTTTCGGGCTTGATATTGTACGTAGCGATGGTTTCCTCCAAGACATCGAAGAACTTCCCTATGGCTTCTCTCGTCAATCCAAATGCTCGATCTTTACTCAGCATTTCGGCATTCTTCATTCTCAGACCGTTTCGTTTCAAGAATCCGTGAGCCCAAGCTAAGCCAGCTCTTCCACTTCGAAACGGATGAACAATCTGGTTTTCTTCGGCGACAACATACGCCATTCGACGGAGCTCAACCAGGGTCACACAATCAAACCTGTGAAACGATACAGAATTTATTTAATTTATTAAATACAGCAAATCTACTAACGATGGTTTTTGAACTTTGCACTTGAGATCTCGTTGAAAATGTGGTAATTTATTGATAGAATCACCGTCGATGGGCGGAGCGAACTTCGAGGACACGAGACCTTCGATTCGGATTGAGTGTAAAACGCTTCGATTTTCGGTTATCGTTTACTGTTGAACCAACGAACATCGTTATTGAGAA
The DNA here is from genome assembly GCA_034698345.1 of Sphaeridia pumilis. Taxonomy (NCBI): domain Eukaryota; kingdom Metazoa; phylum Arthropoda; class Collembola; order Symphypleona; family Sminthurididae; genus Sphaeridia; species Sphaeridia pumilis. The sequence continues at coordinate 43 of JAQGBJ010003912.1, read as the reverse complement.
ACATCGAGAATGATGAAGCATCAACGTTTGAGATCCAACGATT
>JAQGBJ010003911.1:0-11395 GCA_034698345.1 Sphaeridia pumilis | reverse complement strand
TTGCAGAATATATTTCAAGTTGCTTGTACCTCTTCAGTCCATAGAATTGGCATGAGAATATTTGGCAAACTGCGAGTGTCTTCCTGGCTAGCGATTGGTTTCAATTGGTAGTTGGTTTGAAGTCTGGTTACTGATTTTGTCGCTAGTCCAGTGATCTGTGGAGATTTTTAAAATTTCAAACAAGATTCAAGACAGAATATTTAGCTCAAATTCTATAACAGTCTTACAGGCTCCACGCTAATAATCGATTCATGTGAAGAAGAAGACGGCTCAAGTCCAACCACGCTGCTGGCCAATGGCAGCTGCTCAGCGCCAAAAAAGTGCGGCAGCGTCGTTACAAAAGGAAAACCTGCAAAAACTACAATTTTAAAAAATCCCGCGAAAAAAATAACAAATTTCATGTGTATAATCACCTTCATGGCAATTGCTGAGAACGCCCGGCTGGATGCATCCACCAGGTAGCGACACGCCCTCTCGCGGACAGTAGCAGTTGTTGGCAAAATTAACTGTGCTTTCATAGAGCTGATCGGGACTCAATCTGAACTCGTAGCCTTTGATGGGAGAGTCGGTGAGCTCCTGGTGGCCATTTGCTACAAACTTGAGGCTTCTGCATATTTCCGGGTGAAACACGTGAACCACGCCTCCAGTCCTGGACACTGGTTCGAACATCATGCCGTCAACGGTTCCAGAAATCTTGTTGCATCTGCCGCCGTAGGAATCTGCCCAATACTGCATTTCTTGCTCGTTGTCGTATTCCTGAATATCGCCGAACTTGACTCCTACTGGAGCTGGAGCGGAAGTGGCGGCTGGAGTTGCGGCGTAGACTTTGTAGGGCGGCGAGAGGCTTTCGTTTCGCTAAGGGTTCAAGAGTTATAAGCTACGATTTTTGTTAGACGGCAAATTTTTAGAGTTTGACTGGCTCACTGGATAAATGTAGCTGATTTCCGACTGCTTGGCCGAAGTGGACCCACGCAACTTGTTAATGGCGCCAGTGCTCGACTGACTGAAGCCCTCGAAGAGGATTTGGCGAACCGGTTTGGTGACAAAGACTTGACTGTCGCCGTCAGTTCCGGCTGCAAGCAGACTGGTCAGAAGCCGGTTTTGCGATGGGACGCTTGTCATCTGCCCGATTATCTCCTGAGTGAGTTTAACGACTATTAAGATAGAGAATATAATTTGTAAAAATGCTCTCGCTAGATGGCGCCAGCTTGACTTACTAAATACGGAACGTTGACAACAGTGACCAAGTCAGATTCCGATAGACCTGCAGGAGTCAACAATGGGCTGAAATGGTAGACTGTGAGCTGGCGGAATTCAGTTGTGATGTTGTCTGTGGATCTGGACACTGCAGATTTGTCGACGCTGGAAGCGTAGAATTTTTGTAAAAAGCGACGTTTTGAAGCGTCCTGCGACTTGAAAGTAACAAAGCCAACTTACGTATAAATATAAGGGCCGACTTGCTTCAAAATGGGTTTCATCCCACTTCGAACAATGTCTGACGGATTCGTCACGTTGAACAAATACACTTGCAAAAGCGTCGGGCTTAGCCATTGGTACGAAGGGATTCCAAACTTTCTCCAGTGTTCGCCTGCTCCAGTTTCTCCGTATAAAAATCTTAGTTGCTGGAATCAAAATTCAATTTTTCTTACAAAAATATATATACAATATTTTCACTACTGAAGCCTTTGGCGAAGGCTAAAAAAATATGCTTTTGAGACCAATTAACCCTTTGATCACCTGAACAACATCCTCGCTATAAAACATTGGCACTATAATCCATGACAAGACTCCAAAGGCTATTAAATTTATTATTCCTAATGACACACTTGAGATCCAACACACACGCCGTTTGTCGCACAGCACCATTTTCAACAGCTTCCGTTCAGAACTTCAGAAGCTCTTCTGCAGGCCTCAAGCTTCTTCAAACGCGGAGAACGCTCGGCCTCCTCTGGCCTTTAACATTGGCTCTATTAGTGGAGGAAATCACTCTTTTGACACTATCTCTTTTGAAATATTAATTGTGTTGATTCAGCCGACTATTAAGCCATTACACATTTCAACTATTTAAGCTTCCCACTTTTAAATTGGCACTACAAAACTTCAACTTTTGAAAACTAAATTGGCTCAGAGCGAATATATTTGCACTATACTCGTCCAAGGTTTGATTGAATTTGATCGCTTTATATTATAGCTATTGCCGAGATGGAATGAAATAAAGCAGGAGATCCATCACGATGCGTTGCAAGGCGAAAACTGGTCTTGAACTTGTGGACGATTTGAAGTTGGCGAGAGATGGACGCTGCGCTGCAAGCAAGGAAACAACGTGTGTGATGAGCTGACTGACTGACTGACAGGTCTTTGAAAAAGGACTCGATTCACTGGCATCAGGGTTAACTGGTATATTGTGTTGTTTATAAAAATTCTGGGTTTATGATATTGTGAGGTTACTACAAAGGCGACTGGATATTCTTTGCCTTGTTATTGCAAAAGGCTTATATAGTTTATAAGTAAAAGTGTACGCCTTGACGCTATGTGTAACGTGTAATTAGGGAGATGGAAGATTATGCGCGGCTGTTCATGTTGTATCTTGTAGCCTTTTGCACGCAATATTATATGAAACACGAGGTTTGTTTCGAAGCCGATGAATGTTTCAGATGAATGTTTCAGATATTCAGGAATCCACAGAGTCTTCTCCTGTTTCTTCTTGTTCCGTTGAGATCAATATAAAAGGCAATGATCGTTGAACAGGTATAAAAGATGGCCAGAACCGGTTCGTCCAGCTTTGAATTCGTTGTAAAAGTTAACAGAAACTGGAAGAGGCAAAAGTGAATGAGTGAATGGAGCCATAAATTCAGGCTGTAAAAAGAAGTTGACGAAATTTAGATAAAGCACGAAAGGGTTATTATATGGGAATTAACAATTAACAGGTGACGATTAAAGAGCAAAACGGCAGAGATATAATTAATAATTGAACTTCGTTTAGTAACTAACGGGCAATGTTTTTGTTATGGCTGCTGATAAATATAGAAGAGAATTTTAAGCTTTTCGAGCTCATTAAATCCAGGTGTGTATGTGTTTATATATACTGGAGGCATTGTTTTGTTATGGACTTTTGTGATACAGAATTTTGTGAATATATATTTTGCAAGCAAACGGCCGTTTGTGCGTGGTTCAATCTGCTCTCAGTCAGTCAGTCAAATGTTGTTCTTGTTGAAAATGTCTGTTGTGGAAAATCAGTGGGCAGATTTGATGGGTTTTTGGCAAGAGACAATTTACACGAGAATATATATAAGATGCACGTTCTCGATCTCGTCTTGAAGAGGAGACAAGGTCAACCGGTTGTCATCAAAAGACTGACCTGAGGCTATAAAGGCCCAAATTTGCAGAAATCATAGCTTGTTTTGCGACAAAACATTCGGTTTTGAACAAGACTAAAGTCGATGGAATTGAAGGCAGGAATTTATATTGGCAAAAAGAATATTTGCAATTGGCAAAAACGAGATAAAACTGTGCCGGGATGAAACTGTAATTCTAAAAATACAAGTTTAGGTTAGTCTTGTAAATTAAATTCGCTTGTGTAAGAGTGCTGAATTGAATCGCGTGTGACTTGCTGATATATTATAATCATAATTACATGTGGTTCCAGACGAGACCAGGTATGCAAGTCGGTCAGATTGAGTAAAGTAACAAATCAATTATAATTTATTTGTAGGTTAGGTTAGGTTAGGTTAGCCATGTCCAGTCAGAATTACATGAGGGAGAGAAAAAATATGAAGTTGTCCATAAGTAAACAAGACATATATTAGAATCAGGTTTAAATATAATTATCAAATCTAAAAGACTATTTAGTGATGATTGACTTGGGATCGTAACGTGTTATTAATCAGTCGGACTCGAACTAAACAAGATTTTAGCGTGTACAATAATTGACGCTTATAATTTATATTGCAGTTTTTGGCAAACATGATAATGTGGATATTAAGCTTTTACGTTTTCGTCAAAGGAAAGCTTCTAGCAAGTTTGACAAAGAATAAACTTGAAATCTTGGCTGTTATTGCAGCTTCTAATTGGGCAAAGAATGCAATTTTTAATCTTGTTGATAGACCTGCTTTTCCACAAGAAAAATGTATAGTGCAGCAAAAGGAATAGGTTGCAACTTTGCGAGCGAAACCTGTTCACCTGTTCAATGATGATTGACAAGCCAAGCTTGTATTGGACGCACGAAGCGAAGACTATGTTCGTGCAAAAAAATCGTTTATCTCTTTCATGCCCATTAACTTTGCAATGATCTCGCCTGGCTTAATCAGGTGACAGATTTGCTTCATTTAATTCAAGGCAGTTTAGTTGGTGTGAGGTGCCAAAAAGGACTTGTTCTTTGCCATGTAATTTCACACAGCCAAATGTACAGGTGAAGAGATTATAAGTTGGCCTTGAAGTTATCAATGTTCAACTGGTGGAGCAGGAAATTTGTACTTGTCGTCTTGCGGCTGTAATTCTTGTTTGACATTTTTAAAATAATTTTTCACACTAAGTGATCATTAATGTCAATGTAAAGTGTAGCAAAAATATAATGCCACAAATGCAACTGGATGAGGTCTAGGGCATGGTTTTTTAAAATAAAAAAGTGCATTTACGACGTGACATATTTACTAATGCGTAGATAATTTTGCAATGTAGCGGATACCTGTCAATCGACTTTGAAGATGGAATGATAAATTGAAATTTAATGTAAAATAGTTGAAGGAGGATCAGTGCAATTTTACCGCGAAAAATTCAAAAGTTTTTGCAAGTTAATTACTCATAGGAGTTTAATTGTATTTTAGCCTTGTAAAATGGGAATATTTTTAAATTAGGAGAAAAATAATTTAGAAGAGCAAATCTGAAGTGTAAATATATATGCAAAATGTTGCAAGAAAGGTGTAACAGGATGACCTTGAGAAACGTAAACATGCCGATTAGAAACAAGGTAAATAAAAACACGCAAAGTGTAAATATTTGTGAATTTATTATCGACACTGTAATTGATCGTTAATTACAGAAGAAGTCTTCTGAAGTTGATTTTCTTGGAGGTTTCGCATGGCCAAAAAGTAGAGAGCGAAACAAGTCTGGCTTTGGTGATGGAAATAGGCTTGGAGGAGGAAGCGAAGTTGGACGTGGTGCAGGTTGACGCAACCGGAAGTGGAGTAGCTGTATTGGTCCGATTTTGTCCGATGAACGATTTGGCCGCCTGGATTAACGGGTTTAATCTGTAAGTGAACGAGAGAGGAGTTTGGAATCTGAGTACAATTAATATATGGAGATTAGGAAAAATTGGGCATGAACAGGTGTTGGATGGAAAAGTTTTTAGAGGTGGGATTGATAGTGACTGAATATTGAATAAGTTAAAATGTAGGCGAATTCCAGTAATTGAAGGCTATAACAAGTGCGAAAAAAGTTGATGTAAAGTCAATGCGTTGCTGTTGAATTGTGATGGATCAGATGGAGGAACAGAATTTGGCAAAAAATAAATCGTGCAGTAAATTTTTATGATAATTGCAAATTGCAGGTTAGTCTTATATAGCCTTAAGGCTTTGATTGATTTTGATAAAGATATATAAATTAGAGCTTCAACAAAGATTTGAAGAAGGACTGAATTATATAATGTGGAAGAAGCTGTCTATAACGAGCTATGATTTTGGTTTCTCAAGGACGAGGATTCCAGCAGAAATCAAAGGGGAAAGATAGACAAAACTTTTGAATTTTCTTCGAGACTGACAAAGAACCCGCCTAAAGATGAGAATTTTTTTAATACTAAATAATCTTGAGCCTATATGTTCTAAGGTAAAGTAAAACTTTTAGTTAGTAAAAATTTCAGATTAAGAATTTATGTGAAGGATGGAATTTTTCTTACGTAATTGAAGTCGCCGGAAGGCAAGTCAACAGTAATGGAGAAAGTTCCGGCAGGTGATGAGCCAATGCCGCTGTTTTTCTTTTTCTTGCTATTGCTCAATTCAAACTTGTTTTTCAAACTTGTGTTTTTGAGCAACCACGTTTTTGATGGCTTTTTGGTGGAGAACAAACTGGGTTTGCGCAACAGCTTCTTTGAACTTGTAGTTGGCTCAATCAAGTGGGTTTCAGCCGGAGACTTCAAGTCTGCAAAAAAGTAGCAAAATTTAATTGGAACTGAAGGATAAGGTTAACGTTAATGAAAATGAACTTGGAACTTGATTAATCAACTGGTGAGAATATATAAATTAATTAAGTAGCCACTCACCTGCTGGAACTGTGATTCGGAAAGCTGTTGGAGAGCGTGAAGGCCTTGGGAAGCCTGAGGTGATGAGTGCGGTTTGGGCAAAAATCATGAGCCAGTACACGGCCAAACGGAGTAGATTCACCATGATTTGGTTTGATTAGTAATTAGTAGTCAATGATTATTCAAGTGATGTCGGCAAAATTAACTGGATTTTAACAAGGGCAGGTTTTGAGCTGAAGGTTGAAAAATAACTGATGGCACTTCAGAAGAGTCGCAGAGCTACTGTCGGCTACTATGTCGTTTTTTCAGACTTGACTTGTTTTTGTTTTTAACCGGGAGCAGAAATTGTCGTCATGCAATGATTGCAGGTGGTCTATTTCCGTAATGGCCTAATTGCAGCCAGATTTCAAGATCTGCGGCGGATCTTCAAAAACCAATAGGGCTTCTGTATATATTTTTAAAGGAAGAAGAAGATGTTGGGTTGTCGCATGTTCCCTTTAATGACCTTCTCAAAAAGGGACCGCCGCCGCCGAGGAGGCTGCAGTTGACTGGGCGGCGGCGGCGGCAGGTATAGCCAGCATAATGAGGGTCGCATGACATTGACAAGTGACACTGAAATGAAAATTAGAAGTCGGTGTGGCGACTAATCTAATAGGATTGTTTGTTTTTCGAAATGACCCAATAAGTGGGCTTGCAGAACTACTTTCGAAATATGGCGGGAAAAATTCAAGTCCTGAAATGGACTACCCAAAGAGCCAGCAGCAGCAGTTGATAGTTGATGAAAGAAGAACACTTTTTCAAGTTAATTTCGGCTGAAAATTCATAGTCTTGAATCCATCTATCTTTAGGCTCTTTGACACTTCTAGAACCGTGAAAATTAGATATTGGATTCTTTTGATCCTGCCCATGAAAATGTATATGGTTGGGTAGACGACGAGGAAACAAGTAATTGCTGTGACTGTAAACAAAAAAAGTCTTTGAGAAGACACGTGAGGAAAATACAAAAAATTATGTATGACGTCCGTTGTGAAGGTGTAGATTAATTGCAATATCAAGTCAAAGGATGAGACTTGGGCGAAATTAGCTTCTTGGGGAAAATATATGAGAAATGTGCCTGGAGACTTGTGCGGTGAAAGCAAAAATATCAAATATAAGTGTGTAAACCCGTTAAGATTCTATGTAGGCGTTTGTGCCTTGGGAATTGTTGAAAAAGAAAGGCTGATGTGAGATCATATCGGAGGAGACTGAAAAAGCGGGTGGTATAAAAAGGAAAGCGGAAGGAGCCTTGGACGTTAGTTGTATTGAGACCGTAGGACCGGAAGCCAGTAAAAAGGAAGGTGAAAGCTGAAACAGAAATCGACGAAAGAGAAAGGGTTACAAGTTTTTGTTGTAGGCTCAGGTGGGTGAAGAAAGTAGCAAGTTTTGTGAAATAACAAATTCAAGATGAATAGTTCAAGTTTTGTGGTAATTTTGGCGTTGGTGGGTAAGTGGAAAGTTTGTGGTTTTCATTAGTCAGCTGTCAAAACAATTAGAATTTTTTAAAAAATAGTTCCAAAAAAAGTCAAGATCAATTTTGAAAACTTTGGATAAATAAATTATAATGACAATGTATTTTTTTAAAAACTATTGGCAGGTCTCTTGGTGATCACCCAATTCTCCAGCGTCCAAGGTCAAATCGGCTGCGACTCTTGCGGAAGCGCTTGCAGCGAAAAGTGTGGGTCACGACAGTTCCGCAGCTGCTGTTTCCAGTACATTAAGAAGCGGAGCCTCGGGTCGTTGATGGCTGCAAGGACTGTGCCAGTTCTGGACGCCTTCTCTAACATGGCAGCAGATGAGCAGGACTACAACAACGAGGAAACGTTTCCAGCTGCAGTTGGAGTCGTGGAGGTAGTTCGCAGTGGCGTCGCTGGAGGGCGTGCGGCGTCGTCGTCTCTCCCGTATGGAGCTGCGCGGGTTGCAGGGAGGAGCGCGTTTAGGGCAGGGGGCGCTGCGGAGCATTAAATTGTCCTGATATAATTTTAGAGAACGATGATGGATATATGTGTAATAAATATAAACCTTGGTGAATTTGGTTAAATTTTACCAAAAGTTGTATACAATTGTTTAAAATTACTGAAAATCTATATTCGTGATTTTTTGAAGTTGCTGAATAAAGCCAACAAGCTCGTCAAATAGTTTGTGTCATGAGAAAAATATATTTGATTTTATTTTTCAAAATTAGCAAAAAAGTTAATCGACGAGAAATTATTGCCGAGGCATCTCACAAATGAAGTGCATGGCGGCACTGCAATTGGCGTCTCTCCAGGCGAGACTGGCTTTGTTACTGGTTGCAAGATAGGCGCAGTTAATGTTTTCGGTGTCATCGGGTTGTCCAATAAACCAGCGTGTGTGGTAGACGGGCTTCTTCAAAGAGTCCCAGTGCCAAACGCCTTCCTGGACTTCGGTGGCAGAGATCCAGCTTTGGCCCAAGATGGTGCTGTTGTCTGTGGAAATTAAAAACTGTACGGGACGGAAGACCAATTGTATTCAAAGATGTCGTGTCCTGAGGTATAGATTCTTACCGACAAAACCGTCAGTTCCTTCCGGGTAAAGCAAATTGTAGAGTTTTTCATCCTTTGCTGGAGTTTCAAGAGACACCAGAAGCAGATCAGCAGCTAAACAGGCTTCTCGGGCTTCAAACCAGGATAACTGCCAAAACAGAAACATAATAGCGAAAATCCCTACAAATGCTGAAAATAGCGATATCAGCTACATGTACTTGTATTCAACTAACCGGTGTGTCGGAAAAGTAGAAAATGTCCTTTTTGATGAATTCAACGCTAAGGGCTGTTGCGGCTATGCAGAGCACAACCAGAAACGGGGCAGAATTACACTTGGCCATTTTATGTTTGCTATACAGAATTGGCAATATATACAGCAAAAAATTGAGATCAAAAGAGCTTGAAAAGACTGTTTTTGGAACTGCTGTCCTTGTTGAAAATGCCGGTTGATTTTATAGTATTTGCTATCTTATCGGCTTAGAAACTTCAGACTGGCACGTGCGAGGCTGCAGGTAAACTCCGGTAAGATAAAATAAGACTAAGGATTATATTGCAGTTCTTTGTTGTAAATTAGAGATTGAGATCAAGTGATTGAGTGAACGTGAATATCGTCACGTAGAAGACATTTTTGTCTGGGTTTTCTAGATAAACTGCAAAAACCAATGATAAAATGCTTTCAAAGCCTTTAATGTACTGCTAAAATGTTTCTTAAAAAAATATCAAAATTCACAGCTCATCTTGATCTTGGAAGTTGTACCTTCGCTGAGCAGTGGTATCAACCGGCAAACCGGTTTCCAAGTACGACATGGCGTTAAGCCTCCCATAACCCGCCACGTGGTTTGGATACACGAAATCATCGCGCTGGCCGCAATTTTGTTCAAAGCAGTTGGTCAGCAAGCGTGTTGGATTTTTTTGTGCATTGTTTGTAATCAAAATTTCATCGTCATTTTCAATACAAGATTATGGAATTTTGTTGTTTGTTTTCAAAAGTCGGTGACGAATTTTCTGAAAAAATTCAAGCAAAGCTGAAATAGAGCATTTCAAAAATAGTAAAATTTCTACTTCACATTGTTTCTGCTTACGCTTCAGAAGTTTAGTACGATAAAATTCACTTCAATGGCGCAGATCAAAAATCATTGAAAGTGCGGGTTGAGGAAATGAAGCGTAATGGACCGGCGGTTTGCTTTGATCCTTGCTCAAAGCGGGTGGTGAGATTCGATCACAAGAATCAAAAACAGCATTAAACGGCATGAAAAGAAAGAGGGGTTGAATCAGGGAGCTTGAAAAAACGCATATAATAGCCGTAGGCAACAGCAAGAATCAACAAAAGTCCCCCATGAAGCTGATACACCCATCTGAAAATGTGATGACGCAAGGGGGAAAGTTTGCATGCTGGAGAATAGGAAGATCCTAGAGGAGGGAAAGCTGCAGATTTACAAGATGCAATCTCTGGCTGACTGAGGCTTTCTCCAATGATAACAGCACAGCAACTTTTCTCTTCTCCGTTTGCACTCCGGATGTGTGTGTACCAAAGTTGGTCCGCTGCTGAGCTTTTTAACACATCGTGTGTTCCTAAAGACTTGAAGTACCAGCGCGAAGGTCTGAGGGCGCTTTGGAAACAAGGGGAAAGTGGCGCAACCTGGTGGTATACAACAGGGCAGGGAAAATCAATACGAGAGCAGCAAGAGATACAAGTTTGTAAAGACACAAGGAGAGGATACGAAGGATACAATAGCTGTGTTGGCGGGCGCTTTTGAACACTAAGTTTTGGAGAAAGTTGGACGTGTTCCGGATACACTATGGAGAGAAAGTAAAAGTTTTAGGTTTAGAAGCATTACCAGTTTAGAGAGGGAATTTAGCACGTACGTAACGCACCCATGCGGCCAGTTGTTTGGCATGTTTCTGTTAGGATGTCTGTTTCTAAAATCTAGAGCCAAGTAAGTCGTCCAGCCAGGTAATCGGATTTTGGCCGTGTGTTAATTAGAGCGTGAGCAATAGCAGTTGGAAATCTCAATGGAAATGTGTCCGAAGAGTAGTCGCTCTTGAAATGGCAATCGGATCGCCAATTAACAGATTTTACCCGCCGTTGCCAATGTTTGGCGGAAGTGGTTTAAGCGGTGAGCGAATACTGACTTCGATATCGTCGCCGTCAGCTGTTGAAACTAGTGTCAGACAACAAGGCTCCGCAACGCCGGAAGAGAGTCGATGGCGAAGATGGTCTTCGATCATGAGACCACGTCGAAGGTCCTATTGGACAAAGTACTGTTTGCTATGCACAGTTTGTGGGACCGCGGCGACTGTTTTGGCGGGAACGTTTCTGGTGGTCGCGGCGCTGTTCAGGTACTACACTTCGTCGGTCCATTACTTTGAAACGATACCGACGTATATTCCCGCTGTTTTGGTGAGTACAGTTTTTAAATAAAAATATTTCTTGTTTAAAAGATGAAGGCCTTATGGGAGTTTCTATGTTTTTGTAGTTGTCGATATGCGGGGTCAGCACCATTGCCTTTTCTTGGAAGCGCTACAGGAATATTATTTTGGTAAGGTCAAGGTTCAAAATACTTAAAAGAGATGCGAAAATCAGGATTTGAATTTGGCGCTTTTTGCAGTTGAAAATCACCGC
>JAQGBJ010003910.1:0-11395 GCA_034698345.1 Sphaeridia pumilis | reverse complement strand
AGCTTTGTAACTTTAACATGGGAAAAGATGGGGAAGGGGCTAAAATGGCATTGGTAGTAATGAAATTACATTCTACTTTCGTTACATACAACATCGAAGACGCTCGAATGGTTTTTGGTATACTTGGCGAAGCACCCCAAAGTTCAGAAAAAACTCCAGAACGAAATCGAAGAAATTGCGGGCCCAACCAAAAATCCCGTCCGGCTCCACTTCAGAGACCAAATGCCCTACGCTCAAGCCTGCATCTACGAGACACTTCGAGTGAGTTCACTTGTGCCACTCTCCGTCCCCCACGCCGCATACCAAGACTTCCACTTCCAAGGAGCCACAATTCCGAAAGGAACAATCATTCTTCCGAATTTATACGCTGCGCATTACGACCCTGATACATGGAACCGACCCGAAGACTTCAATCCCGAAAGGTTCCTAACACCTGAAGGCCAACTCGATACCAGCGTCACAAAAAACGTCATCGCGTTCGGTGTAGGTCGCAGGTCATGTCTTGGAAGTAGTGTTGCTATGGATATGTTGTTTTTGTTCGTTACTAATGTCTACAAGGAATTCGATGTTCAAGTACCAAATTGTCCAGAGAACATCGAAGGTCGTTTTGGAGCCGAAATGGTGCCACCGGCTGGCCTTGAGGTTAAAATAGTGCCTAGGAAGTAAATATAATTTTTTAAGGATGTTGAAATCTTGTTCGGCCGAATATAGATATTTTCTTGTATATATTTTTCTGTGAACCAACTTAGAAATTAAGAAAATTCCAAAATGTACGCTCATCCCAAAAACTTTTCTGGTCCAAAAAATTGCTGTTTACTTTGGATCAAAATATATATGTTAGTATACAAACCCACATATTGAATCCTACTGACGGATATTGACCACACATGTTTACCTTTGACCCGGAGCAGTAATTTTGTGGCTGCAGACAGTCCAGATATATACACAAAACGCAATAAAGTTATCGAAAAAGACTCTATTATGGCTCTCATAGATATTCGAATCTTCAGTTGTCTTCCTCTATAGCTAATGGCGCTCAAGTTGACCATTGGAATCCGCAATTGTTTGATCGAAGCGTTTCAGCCATCTTGTCTTCTTTGGCGACTACTTCTTCCGCGGATTCATCGTTTTTGGAGAAAAAGGCTCCAGGCTTCTCCACCACATTTTGTTTGTCTTTACTCTTTGTCCGCGTATATGTGTTAGCTTTAGTTTTATTTGTTCTTCTCTTGTCTTGAGGCGAGGTCATTTTTATCTGACTGAGTCAGTTGGTCAGCCTTGAGTACACGGTGGCATCAAAAAGTCAAGAAGAAGATGGACAAGAAGAAAAGCGCCGAACAAGAAGTAGACGGGAACAAGTGCTATTAGAGTGAGTAACATGTCTTTTGTTGACTGACGGACACAAGGAAAATGTGCTTCAAAAATGACAATTTCTTCCCTCTCTGACATAGTTTTGTAGAACCACAGTCTACGAGATGAAGAAACGAGACGAGAAAAATAGGAGGATATAAAATATATATTATTTGTTCGCTTTGATTGAGAGATTGCGGATGTAATATCCCGACGGACTCGCCGGTCCAATAGTCTCCAAAAAATTGTTCGCCAGGTGGCGCCTCCGGCGCCAACAAGACTCAAACTTCCAAGAAGCATAATGAGGCTCCATCAAAGACACACTCTTTTAAACTTGGTTTTTCTTCCAGTAGGCCTTTGGTGGATTAGTGTGGAAATTTGGCCATTGATGGGAGAATTAATGGAGACTTTGCAGCCAATTTCCTTCAGGCCTCGCTGGAGAAAGTAGAAACTTCGATTCCTGTTGGAAATGCGGGAATTATGTTAATGTTATGATAATTGAGGAAAGTTATATGACAGGCGTGTGGTCTGCATTACAATTGTCAAATGCAGCATAAGCAACTTGTCTTTGTACTTGGTTCTCCAAGATTCACTTTTGGTTTTGAACTGGCGATGCATAGGAAATTACCGCTTACCGTTCGCGTCTTGGATCAGTCAGTATTTTATTAGAAAAGTTATTGCTTCGGATACGAAACGTGGGGAAGCAACTGCACTTGAATATTTCTTATATGTTCTTGAAACGAGGATATCCAAGACAGAAAAAGCCGATAAAGTTGCATATGCGACGGCAGCAGATGAAATAGCCAAGCTGATACTAGATCTGGTTTTTCTTGGAAATTGTATACAGTACAGAGTGTGGATAGAAAAGGAGCAATAAATTTTTAGTGACAAAAGCAACCGATATGGAAGCGTCGGTTGGTGGTGCCGCCAAAAAATACACAAGTTTCTAATTCAAGAAGAAAAGCATCGCTAGAATCTAGAGAAAGCATCGGAGGAGATTTTGTGCGATCTGCATGAAAAATTCAGCTTAACGTTCCCGTAAATGACTTTCTCGGCCACTTTCGCCGTTTAATATTCTGGGCGGGCAGCGATTGGTGGTGAAGTCATACATGGCAAGAGCACGGCAGGGGTCGGAGAAGAAGAAGACCAAGAAAAAAGATGGAGCTTCCGGCCCAGCACGTGCCGATATAGATATCCTTGAAATTCGATCGGCGAGTTCTTGTACAAGGGCCAAACTTGGAGGAGATAAACGAGACCAAATTAAAAAGTAATAAGTTAACGGAAACGCTCCATCATTTGGCCGAGTCGCTTTGTCGACTTTGTCCATCAAAGCGACGACCACCAACCAACAATATGATTAGTCAGAAGAAGAAGAGGATGGCGGCAAAGTAGTGATAAACGATCGAGCTGAAGAACATCAATAAAGAAGCTGTCAGACACTTGTTCGGTGGCTTTCAAGTGCGGACTAAATGTTGGGATTGAGAGAGTACAAAAGACTGGGAAAAGCTAAAGTCAGCTCAACTCTTTCTTTGTCATGGTGAAAGTGAGGCGATATAATAAAAATAATACACAAGAGCAATTTTGATCCCAATTTTTATATGAACAAATAACAAAATCCTCATCAAAACATCTGGAATGAAGGATTGTCGCAAGTTCAAAGGGGTAAACGGTTTCAGAGTTTGCTTTTGATAAAGTCAATCAAAAGATGTGACGGATTCATTACAAGTATTTCCTTTTTTTCTTTGGAGGGAGGTAAAAATAGCAAGGCGGAAATTAGATTTTTTGAAGCCGAGTTGTAGAGGGCGCTGCTGCAAAACTTTTTTTCTTTTTGGCGGTACATTAAAAACCGGGAGACGCGTCAACTTGATCGCGCCAAGATCTTGTTTCCAAGCAAAACTTTTAATGCTACTTAAGCCTTGGATGAAGATGGTGTCCTGATGATAGTTACGTGTGACTACCTATTCGACGGTTCCAGTCGCTGCTTCCATCGAAAACCTGCTCCAAGTTTGTCGCTCGCCAAAACCGCAAAGTCCACCAAACGTATATAAATTCCAGGGAACAAGAAGAAACTAACACCGAAAGACCGGGAGAAAGTTAAGGAAAAAGTCCCTAAAGAAGGCAACATTGAGACGTGGTGAATGAGAATACATACGCCGGTCGCATGGTAAAATTTGGTGTGGTGGTTATCATCATATCGGCGAAAAGTCCTGGTGAAATTTCAAAGTGGCAAGAAAAAGAAGAGAAAAGAAGAGATCAAGGATATATAGAGAAAAGTTTGCCAAGTTTCCATCGAGAGACGACTGTATTTGAAAAAGTTTGGTTTCCCGCCGTTTCTGATGAGGCCGGTTGCCAAAGGGGCAATAATAAGTTGGAGGTGCGGGAATCGATGGGGAGTTAAGACGATTTTTATAGTAATTTCGGCGGGAAATTCAAGATTTTTAAGTGGAATTTTTTGAAAAGCTGAAACACAATATTTTGCCAGTTAAAAAATTATCAGAGCTGAAAAACACACGCTTAAACTTTTCGGGCTTTTATTTATTTTTAGCCACGTGTCCTCTTCTTCCTGAGTCCATGTTTTTGTGGTTTCAGCACGTGTTTCTGAATGCGAATCAAGGCTCAACAGCCCCCAGAGGCGCTGTAGTTGTCAACGTTTTGTTGCCACTCGGTTGTGGACGCGGTTTACATAATTTTTGGCTTCTTTGTCTCTCTCACCGTTTTGAAGCTGCATTTTGTAAAGAGCTGAGCTTCGTAATATAATAAAAGCCTCTTGTTTCTCTTTGTCTCCGCCGGTAATGATAACAAGGTTGGTTTTTGAGTAAAGAACAAGGAGCAACAACTTGATTAAAATTCACCAAAGACACAAGGTGTATTCTCATAACTCACTCAATGTGAGACAACTTTTTGGGGGCGAGCTCTTTTAGAAACTTGACTTGCTTTCTCCAGAAGCCCTTGAATCAAGAATCTTTTTTTTTGTACTTTCTCTTCTGCCTCGGCTATTATCATTGAGGCCAATCATCAAGACGCTTGTGTTGGCCCCTTTTTGCCTTTTCAGCCTTAAAAAGTTGTATACAACTTGGAGAAGAAAGAAACAAGACCACACACACGACAACAAGATGCTGTGAATCTGCTTTAGTTACTTGAGAAGCCAACAAGGTTATTTGTCGCGGCTAAATCCCGGTGAAAGTTGAGACTCAATTTTAGTCCTGACAAAAGAAGCTTTGTGTGGGCTGACAAGAGGAGGAGAAGAAGAAGGGAAGAAAAGTTTGCAAAAATAGAAGAAGATTGCAAAAGGCAAGCTTTTTATAAGGAGGCTGTATACGATGAGATTTCGTCAAGATTAAAAGTTGAATTGTGTGAAAAATGGCGCGCGCGCGAAAAGAAGGTTTAATCGCCCTTGCCACACATACAACTTTTAGATGAGGAGTAAGCAACTTTCTAAAAGCTTTTAAGAGCGTCTAGTTTCGTAAAAGTTTTTGAATCGCGCTAGTTATCGCCAAAGTCGAGGGGACAGCAATCAGAAAAATTTTCAAGTTGGAATTTTCGAGCAAGAGAAAGCGCAAAGTAGACGCGTTTCAAGATATCCTTGGTTTTGGAAGCGCGGAGCGCAAATCGGCGCGAAATTTAAACTGAATTATTTGAACTTGAGTATTTGGTACATGGGCGGCGTTAATGAGGGAAAGTCGTATGTTTTGTCCAGTCGTGTCAAGGCTTGAAAAGTGGCTCAAGCCTCTCCTGGTTTTTTAAAGATGGCTCCATTTTGTGTAGAAACTGCTAAAAAAGCCGGCTATTTTTTCCTTGTCCGCTACAACTTTTTCATGATGTATAGCGTTTATTTGTTAGCTTTTTTCTAGTCTCAGTTCTAGTTGGCCATGTAATCCGTTTGGCATACATGTAGGTGTTGCTTGGAGACTTGGAGAAAAGAGGCGACTTTATAAATTACGACGGCAAAAAGTACAGGACAATAAGACAAAAAAGAGAAACAAGTACCGACCCGAGCACAC
Source organism: Sphaeridia pumilis (assembly GCA_034698345.1). Classification (NCBI taxonomy): domain Eukaryota; kingdom Metazoa; phylum Arthropoda; class Collembola; order Symphypleona; family Sminthurididae; genus Sphaeridia; species Sphaeridia pumilis. The sequence continues at coordinate 6,047 of JAQGBJ010003910.1, read as the reverse complement.
ACTTTCAACAAGAACAAGGGCAATTCTTTCCAAGGATTAATGTGAAAAAGTGTGCAAAAAACAGCTGGAAAGTTTTGGAATTGTCATGGACAAAACGGCTTGATTATATAAAAGTAGCCCACGCTTTCTCCAAAGGTGACAAAGGCAAAATTAATTCCAACGGGGCTCCAGAGACGCTGGAGTATTTGAAATACCTTTGATTGCAAAACGAGAAGCTGCACAAATATTTATAAATTAATATCGAATACATGTCGGAAAATGGCAATATTGGCTCGAATGTTGGAGAATTTCATGTTATGTTCAAGGTCTTTTGGAGCGATGTTTTAATTACGGAGCGTGTCTATTTATTTTGCCTGTTCCTGGAATCATTTGACTTGTAGAAATTCCTCGAGATTCCGTTGATTGTGGTAGCAAATGACAGAAATATTCTACAAGCGTCCTACAAATGTCTGCCGTGACTGAAACGAAGGGCGTATATAAACTCAATAAACGGCGTTGACGTCCTACCAGAAGAGATGCAATGTTGATTGGCTTCGCTAACGACTTTGTAATTTTGTTATAGACGCGTTTTGGCCAAGGAAAGTCGTCTTGTTCTGGAAGCATATGGTTGAATATATTTTGCCGATCAAAAGTGTATGAGGATCTGGTGGTGAAAGTGCAGGGAATGTGTCGTGGATTTGGTCCGAATCCGCAGAGAAGCCTGGAATCCATACGGACGATGATCAAGTTGTAGGAGAAAGTACGCGGATGAGCCAGTTAGTTACATGTATAAATTCGCCACAAAACGAGCAACGACAAAACCACTAAAATGAGTGAAATATTACTGAGGAAATGGTGTTTTGCGGAGAGAGAAGTGGTACGCATTGGCTCATTCAGATTGAAATATACAGCTTTCAACGTCCTGTTAACTACTGGCATGTCAGTTGGCTGAACATGTGACACGCGGTTGCTGAAGCGATGGAACGGCAGCAGCACCGTTTGTTGTAGTGACGGCTGGGAAGTTGGAATGCGTAATTTGAAAGTTTGCTGGAAACTAATGCTACAATATGAGGAGAAATGAGAAGAAAGCAGTAAATGAAGTGAATAAACATGCGGAAACTGTGAGGAAATGTTGATGAAGAGAGGGATCCAGGGATGAAGTCGCCACGGCGACAAATTACAAGGTCGAGCAGAGAAATCCGAGAAAGATTATGTTGATTGCCGATATTGCTAATTGAGAATCTCGATGGGAATTGTGGAGATTTTGCATGCTGGAGTGGCTTCTAGTGGGGACATTTTTAAGAAGAAAGAAAGTCATATGTATCCAAGTGGAGTTGGGATTGATTGCAAGAGGTTGAAAAGACCGCAGGAGCAATTACGGGCCGAGTAACCTAGATTGGCCTTTATGCATATTTGTGAAAAGAACAAGATTAGATGGAGTAATAATGATGGTGCTTTATAACCATTAGTAGTTGGATTTGACTGAGTGAACATACTTAGAGGAAATCACTCAAAACTTTTAGTTTTTTTCGGATTGCGACGTGATTGTTGTCCTTGTGTTAAAGATTCTATTTGAGGAAAAGTTTTTAAAATTTGGCAGTGCTCGACCTGCTTAAGCTAGATTTTTCAGCCTCGCCATTGAAACGTATCCTTTTTGGGACTTGCTTTACTTTTTTCGTTTTTGACATAAGTTGCAAGTAAGAAAAAGCTGAACACGCCACTGCTGCGGACACGTCTCCAATATACGGATGTACTACTAAAACCCGACGTTTAGTTTAATGCAGGATTCATAAACTGAGCAATGTAAAATTCACCCGAACACTAATAAAGGGAGTAATTCAAATTGCGTAGGTTAAAAATGTTTAAAATGGCGATGTTTCTGGTGAGAGTACGTGCAAAAACTTCCTGTATAAGCATTTTGAAAAAAATGTTATTTTTAATTGAAAATTTTCCAGATGCACTACTAACTTAATAACAAGATTGGTGACTGTTTTGGTTACAGCTGCTTCGTTCTAAACTTGATGATTTGGCGAACAGTTTTCTCCTCAAGTGACAGATTCTGTGACTATTTCTTAGAACCGGATTTGCAATTCAGATGCAGAACAGAAAGCTGTTGATGCTTCTCACGTTTTGGAGATCTCCGTTATGTTGGTGTTCAAAACTTCAATCCAGAATACGAAAGTACAAAGTCATAACAGGTACACACATTTGCAATTTGTAACAGTGTCTGAAAGTATTGAATTCAGCGTTATCTTACCGAACCATTTTTTCGGCTTTGGCGAGGCACCCATAGCGACTAATTACGTGCAGTTCAACAGGTTTTGGAGGAACATTGTGACCAACGAATATTTACTGTAGTTTAAATGATTGACCAGAGCTTTGCACCGGCAAACATTCAAAGGGACGCTTATGAAGTTTTGCAAAGACTTGATTTTGTGTAAAGATATGGGGTTTTTGAGTACTTTAAAAAGAGCCAAAGACAGCTGTAGCTTGAGTTATTAACTGAGGTTTAATACAAACTTCATTGCATTTTATACCCAATTACAACGCATTTTTTTTGTAATGAATATCATCAAATAATATTTCCGGCGCAAGAGGAAAAACCATAAACAATGGTGAACAACGTGAAATACATTCTACGGGTTTTCACTTAATTGAGATGCGTCGAGCTGTTGATGGGTAATGCATTAACATAATGACCCAATAACCATGTAACGGCGTAACAACGCTAATGACTTGAAAGGTAAACAAAAGTAACTGGCTTGAACTTGAACTTGAAACTTGTTGAACTAATCAACAGAAAGAAATATATATTCAATCAAATTAAACAAATCAAATCAATATCTATTCTAACATTTTGCCAGTAACGCTTGTCGTACTTGATATGTGCTTCTTCTGGACATCAAAGTATTAGATAAACTCCTGCAGCTTTTTGAGCAGTTTTGAGCAGCTGCACAGGAACGAACCTCTTGGCAACTGAAAATCTCATATCCGGTTTACCATCTTTTCGCAGCTTGACCACTTTGCCTTGAATATGATCTTTCTGAAGCTGGGCCGGAATCCTTAGATTTCTGACACATTTGTAAAGTTTACTTCTCAACAATCGTCCCAAAGCTACTTCACCGGGATTTCCTCTCAGACCCGTATTACTACTTCCATGAGGGAAATATTGAATGACCTAGAATTCAGTTGCAGAAACTTTCGACACAAGTCGCTGTATGGCGAGTGTCAAAAACATAAATGAGAGTTGCAGAATCCATAGTTTAAACACAATTCTGAAAGTATTAATTTTCATGGCGTTTCGGATTCGTTCATGTAGCTTTCCGCATGGATTGCAGTGTACCAGCAAATCGTTGCAACACCGCAAATCGCATGAACATTACAATCTTCGTCTTGCCCAATCTTGCCCGTTTTTTGACCCTCGAATTACATCCTCTTTGGAGCTGAGCAGGAGTTCGAAGACATGCGGCACTTCCGGCTAGGACGACTACACCTTTTCAGACGAAATTATCCACATTCTTCCTTTTAGCACAATCGAGGTTGCACAGTTTGTTGTATTCATCAAACTAAACGGATGAACTTATCGCCCAGCGAACTACAAAAAACCTAGTATTTGGTAATTCCATAGTTGGAACTCCACGTAATGTCAAGTGTGTACGGGTCGTAATCAAATTGAAGTAAATGTAGATCAAAAACTTTATTTCAGTCCCGTCGATCAAAACAGATAGCCAAACCAGAGTTTAAAACCGAATTATTGAAGGAAACATACCGCATGGCAAATATAAAAAACATCTAAGTACATGGTATATGCATAAAACCATGTACGTAATCATGGTGCTTTATAACCATTAATAGTTGGATTTGACTGAGTGAACATACTTAGAGGAAATCACTCAAAACCTGTAGCTTATATTTTTCCGAATCTGAGGTGATTGCAGTCCTGGTGGAAAAGATTGATGAGGTTGAAGATTTTATTTGAGGAAAAGTTGTTTGTGGCGGTGCGCGTCCTTCGTCCTTCTGAGGCTGAATTTTTCAGCTTTGCCATTGGTGCGTTTTTTTTGTGTTTACTTACGGTTTATGAATTTAGAGAAACTAATGCCAAATGTTTAAAGTAAGAAAAAACTGAACACGTCACTGTTGCGGACAAGTCTCCAATATATGGATGTACTACTAAAACCTGACGTTTAATGCAGGTTTTAGAAACTGAACAATGTCGGTGTAAAAACACCTTAACAGAATGGGGTATTAAACGCATAAAAAATTCACCCGAACCCTAAAGGATGGAGTTACTCGATTTACTTAGGTTTTCACAGTTTTTTTTGAACAGTTTTAAATGGCCATGTTTCTTGTGAGATCACGTGTAAAAACTACCCTTGGAAGCATTTTGGAGAAACATTTGCTATTTTAAATTGCAAAGTTTTGTTTTGGAGCAACCTTGAGACCAGTACTTCCCTGTAGTTTACATGATTTTTCAAAGCATTGCACCAATAAACGCTTATAAGGTTTTGCAGAAACTTGATTTTGCCACCAACGCTATTATCATTAAAGGTAAGCAACGTCACTGATTTCGAATTATGCAATAACAAGGAGGGACCTGATCCTGGAACCGAGTAAGTGCAGTTTTGGTTCGCTGTCAAAGCCAGATCGGTAACTGTTGCAAGGGCCGGGCATTGTTTGATGCCGAAAGAATCACGAGAACTTGCTCAATTTTTTAACGCTGACATCAACGGCTGAAAGTTCCCAAGCTCTGGTAGACCAAACAGGTGATACTTATATTGCGTCCCGTAACGACTGGTTTTGGCGCTCTGAGACCCAGTACCAGTAGAATTAAACCGAGAGAGGCACATTAGCGACAAGATTCTGTACACGTTTCTCGCTATCATATAGGTTGATGTAAGTGTTGCCAAATGTTCTCCAAAATCTGGAACGGAAACACGAAACACCTGTTTACAACTTCGGTTTGTAAAATATCTAAAAAATATCAGCATTAACTCTAACATATACCTTCAATATCGATTTCTGAGCCTTTTTGTACAATCCATGTTTGCGTAACATACTTCCTGGACACTGCAAATCTCTTGTCCGGATCGCTGTCTTTTCTTGGTCTGACCTCTGGAGCTTCAGCTTTGATGACGTCGATTTCAGTCAATCCATTTTGACAATTTGTCAGAAATGTAACGAACGTTTCCAAGTATCTTTCGTAACACTCCATAACCTGAAATTCAGTAGCAGAAGCTATTGACATATGCTAAAGGTTTGAAAACGGAAATGCAAGTTGTAGAATCGTAGCTCTAAACACAATTTTCAAACAAAGTTTTAATTTTCATGGCGTATTGGTTTCGTTCATGTAACTTTCCGCATGGTTTGAAATGCACCAGCAAACTTTTTAAACACGACAAACCGCATGAACACGACTTTCTTTGTTTTTCGTCAATTTTTGACCCTCAAGTTCTATTCTTTTTGGAGTTGAGACGGCGATCTAAATTGGGGCGCTTCTGGCGAAGCCCCATTTTGTCAGACAAAATTATCCACATCCGTCCTTGGAACAAGAAAACCTCTACCTTTAGATTGCGAACATTTTGAAAATGTAGCTGATTCACGCTCAGTCAACTTCGGTTCAGTATGGATCCGGATCCGGAAAGCCACACTTAACCAATTTAACTTTAATATCAGAAAAATAAAGCTGACCGCACAGAGAGCAGAGTATATGTAGATCTCATAAGAACTGTGTCGTACTGAACCCGATTAGTAATGACTTCGAGGAGCACAATCGAGATAGCAGAGTTTGTTGTATTCGTTAAACTGAACGGAAGGGTGACAAATTCAAAACGCTCACTGGATTTATCACCCAGCGACCTACAAAAAAACTAGTATTTATTATGGAACCCTACAAGTAGGGGGTCATATTGGAAAGGAGGTCCGAAAGTTTGTGACAAATTGCACGGCCGCTGTGTGTACTTTTAGGGGTATCACAGCGCCATGTTGTGTTGACCACTTTTGATGCTCTTGTATCTATTTGTGAAATGGTTTGCGAATTTCTCTCCGTTTAGGAGATATAAAGAAATTCG
>JAQGBJ010003909.1:0-11395 GCA_034698345.1 Sphaeridia pumilis | reverse complement strand
ATGAAAGTGAGCTTGTGTATATATTCTAGCGCTGGTATAGTTGATAGCCACCACGTTGTTGTCATTACGGGAGAGTTTTATTTATATGTATTTGCTATTAGTAAAGATTGAATTATGAATCATATGATGATCGCTGGCTGGCTGACTGACTGACAGTATTAACCTTTGGTGGGGAAAAAGTCAAAAGTTTTGTAAACGGAGTAGCATAGGAGCAGAAGCGTTCTGATGTATATACGTGTATGTAAGCGAAGAATGGAGGAAGAATGTGTAAAGTTGGAGAGACTACTTTTATCTGGTTTCGCCGTGTTCCCATTCTATAACCACGTGATTATATTGCTTTTCTCGTTGATCCAATAAGTTGTTAAGGATGTGAAGCGATTGAGCGAGTGACTGGGAGAGCGTCAATGATTTTAATGCTATATTTCCGAGTACTTTGTTCAAGCAAGCGCTTGGATCATGAGAACACCTGTCGCCTGAACCCCGAGGAGCCTTTTTTGACATTTCAAGCGCCTGTAGAAACTAGAAACTTTCTAGAAATCTTGAGCTTGGAACGAGCTGTTACAGTAGCTGGTTCAATTTGTTGTTGTTTATTTACGTAGCTGCCAAAGCCACTGACATGAATCAAATATCACCTTTTGGCAAATTACTATATATATTTTAAAAAGGTGTGAAGAAGACATGAGCCGCCGAAGAGTCATAAGTTGGGCCAAAGGGCTCCAAATCTCTGCGAAGCATCTTTCGCCGCTACCGATGCTTTTGATAGCTGTAATTAAAGTTGACAGCTTCTCGTTATACTTCTTCTTCTTCTTGTCGAGACTTGGAAGCGATTTCGGATAAGGTTTAATGAAAAGTGTGGACGTGTGAATACGCTTTTTACGATCTTCGGAGGTGTAGTAGAGGAGCGGGCGCTTAAGCGCTGCTTGTGCTTGTGGCGGTGAAATAATAATATAAAAAGGTCGTAAAGCGTGTTGATTTCAAGTTATGATGGAGCAAGTGATGATTATGAAGGTCGTAAAATTATGAGGAGCGAGTTGGTTAACAAATTACAAATTAGCAACGACGGATCCTTCTGATTTCTTACTGAGATGAAAAGGCTGATTGAGTCGTTTGATAGGGTTGCGCCCTGTGGTCGTATATAATTGCGCGAGTTTTGCTAATCCAAATGGCTGTATAAACCTGTAAGAGGTTTATAATTGGTCGGAAGTGTACATGTTTATAGGTTTGATAGCAGTGAATATTTAATTGCACTTCTTGTTGTTCCTCCTTCGCTCATTAAGCTTTAAGACATTTACGCACTTTTTTTTCTTTAACGCCCTTAAAAATTGGCCATATCAAAAGTAGATCAATTGCCATACATTTTATTGCTTCCCATCCTCGAAGAGATGAATTTTATATACGCGTGTGGGTTAAAGTGTGTAAGTGATCTACAGTTGAAGTGAAAATTAATTGCAGACAGGAAGTTGTTAGTTGATTAAGGAGACATGAGTGAGCCGGTTGATTTATGGTAGTTTTGCCATTTTTGCACTCTTAATTCATGCGTTGGTCTACGCACTGTATCAGTTTACTTACAGTGTGAGACAAGGAGGAATTTGCCATTTTTTTGTACACTCCGTAACCTTTACCTTGACCATGTGTTTAGATGGGAAGAAGAGGAAATGCGAATATATGAGATGAATATGGAAAAGCGGGGTAAAGATGCGTATTCTTTGAGATACATTCTGAGACACGCATTATCGCATTCCATAACGCTGGCTGACAGCGTCATTTTGGCGAAGCGCTGCTGGCAACCTTGGCAGCGCGGTGTGTATACAGTATACGCACTTGTAGGTGTGCGCTCACGTACTTTTTAAGCCGATTCGCTGCTCCTGCTTTAAGCTTTGATCTTGAACGCTGTCAGGGTCGTTCGTCTGTCTCGATTTCAAGTTGTGAGCATTATATATATCGATATGGGCGGCGGATATATCTAGGCTCAATCTCGTCACCTTGACAGTTATTAGCTCCAGAAGAAGAAGAAGACGAGTTTGAACTGTTTCTTGTACTTACATAAATGGCAAGACGAGTTAATTCAGTCAGGAGGAGTGTCGTCGTCGTCCTTGGGCAGGAAGGAAGCAGGAATGAGAGATGGCACAGGTGTGAGTGATGATTGTATAAGGAATCAATATATATATTATAATATGGAAGTTGTGTGCAATTTTGCACTTGCTGTGTTATGCAAGAAGCGGTGAAGTTTTGGATTGATAAAAAGAGATTCGCCGTCTCTTCAGGTCTCTGAGAACGTTTGAATGTAAGGTAAATGGAGGGAGTGAGGTGTGAAGCTGTGTATGAAATTGGAGGATTGAGCTGCCGCTGTTACATGTCGATACTTGAGGAGTTTTTGCGGGCAATTTAAGAGTTGTTGAATCCACTCGGAGGGGGAAATATATGTACTTAAAACAAAGCGAGGTTTGAGGATGCTGTGTGACTGAGAGCTGAGAGAGAATCGTTAGTCGAGTTAATTTAGCGTGGAGAACGGGACCTGGTATGGAGTCGTCAAATCGCTACTGAAAGGTTGCTGGACGGAAGTCATTGCAAAAGAGTTCGATACTTGAAGTCTTGAAGTGGAGAATTATAGAAGATATTGTTGAAGGAGTTGTATTCGGGTTGATGAGTTATAATTTGATAAGTTTGTGAGGCTTCAGACTTGTAGAAGTTGAGACAGAAAAAGGTATCTGATGCTCCGCGGAATTCAACCTGGTTGAAACCTAGCTTGTCTGTCAGTTGCACTGCTCAAGCAATGATTAAATGATTAACAGTGGAATGAAGTGCATGTCTGCAGGTGCAAAGGTGTGCAAAAATGTTCAGGAGCTTAATTGGCTGCCTGAGCATCGAGTACTAACGAAGTCGAGAATCGCTCGTCTGCTTCTGGTGCGAAACGGCGCGAATTTGCAGACTCAATTTTATCATGAAAAAGAGTCGGATCTTTATGAATCTGGTTATGGGCGAATTATTACCCGTTTAATTAAATGTATTAAATACGCAGTCCATCAAGAGAGTGTGAAAAAGATAAGCTGTGTTGGTTTGTTTGGCTAGACGATTTGAGACGGAAAGGTCGAAGGGTTCGAAGTTCGAAGGAATTGATTGTTTATGAAAGTTGGGCCATGTAGTTTTTTATGAGTTTTGACCCGGCAAACTTTTGGGCGTAGCTCCTCCTTATTCCTTGTGCATGATTCACAAGCAGAAGAAGCAGTAAATAGAGACCGTTTACAGAAAGTAGTTATCGAAATGGGCCAGTTGGCTTTGCTGGCTGAGAATCTGAGGAATATATGTCGGTGTGCAAATACACGTATATTCACTAAGGTTCCAGTGTAAGTGCAAAATGAGCGTGACAGGAGCAAGATTATGATTACACCTGGTGGAGTAATCAATGGGTTAATTACAGGTGTAATGGTGTGCAAATTGGTACTTCCGCCGCTGGAATACCCAACGCATATACGCGTATCTTGTTTAAATGCCATAGAATTCACTTGAATTCCGTACTCCTTGGGAGTAGCGAGCAATTTCGTAAGGTTTGCTTTTCCAAGTGTGTCTCCTCACTCAAATACGCACTTTTATCGGTTTGTTAATTGAATAAGAAATTGGCGAAATTCGGCTCGTTTATCAGGAAACTGTGTATATGGAGCTAAAGACAAAAAGAGCGCCATTTAGGACGATGTAGCCTGTACCGTTTTCCCTTGAAATACTAAAATCCGGTTTGAAAATTAGCGGCAGTTGGTGATCAAGGTGTCAAATGCTGAATGTAGTAGTGGGAAAAGTGCCAAAGGATTTGGCTCTCATCTCATTGACGCTTTTTGCCACTTTGCAACAAGACGTAGGCCTTGGCGGTGTCAAGTTTAGGGTCGTTTGGCGTTCTTGAACTTGAAATTTTTGGGCGAGCTTTAATTAATGAGAGTGAGAGATTCCTGTTAGTTTGTTGTTAGCTGAATTAAGAGATTGCGAGTTCCTGACTCTGACTTACTGATTCTTGATTACGCATTTAAATTAACCGGTTAAAGGCGTCGACACTTTTTACCGCAAATAATTTATACGTTCTCTGCCTAAAATATGGCAAAAAAATTATCAGAGTATCAGAGAGGGGAGCGCGGCGCTGCTGTTGGTTAGGTGCGTATACATATACGCACGCATGCTCGCGCGCGCGCTTCCAGGAAGTGCGAAAGCGCTTGAGGAGTCTTCTTGGGCGAAGGTCGCTGCGGCGTGGCTCTCCATAATTGCACTTGGAACAAGTTGACCTTTGGTCAGCTCACAGTAGAAGAAGGCGCTGCTGTGCGCTACGCGCTCAAGCATCTCATTTCGCCTGTCTTGCTCTTAGGGAGCGCGGCGACATTTGGTAATTTACGCGCGCTATTGCGGGAGAGGAAATAGTGGTTGAAAGATTAGTTAAGAAATTAAGTGGTTTAATCATGATTATGAGGGAACGTTCTCAGCGGCTTCTATGGCTTCAACCTTGAAGAAGCGCTGTGTGTTGAAATTCATAGACTTTAAATATATATAGCAGCGCATTTAGATTATGTATGTCAGTAAAGAAAGAATTTGGCAAGTTTGCGAAATCTTCAAGTTACCAAGGCTTTTATTTAACTGGTTAAGAAATTGTATAGGTAATTAATACAGTAGTTTTAATTGAATTTCTTTTGCTTTGCAAATTCATCCAGCATTCCGGTCAGTCCGCTAGCAAATCAAGTGAAAGAGGTGAGTGCAAAAACTCGGGTGTATTAGTGTATAACTGCGACGCAGATGGGTTGGAGAATTCGCATGGTTTCCATGCGTTTGCGAATTGTTTGCGAATTTCTCATGAGGTTGATGCGTGTGCAAAAGATGCTCCTCGCGCCTGGAATATTAATGGCGTCATGGGTCGGGACCAGTTATATATATACACAAAATGCTGCGTATCTCGTAAGTGTACATTATAATCTGAGTCAGCCGTCAGCTGTTGAAAGATTTTTAAATATAAATGTAGGATTATATGATAAACAAAGGGTGTCGTAATAAAGTGGGTTGACGTCACACGTTATGTTTTGGCTGGTAGTAGTAGCACGTGATCGGATAGTGATCTGTGACGCTTACGCTTCAAGCAAGCGTTAGGGATGGATGACGATGATGATGATGAGAAAAAGCGTCTTGATGGTCGGCAGGTAGTATCGGATTGCACGTGGGCAGGAGGAGCGCGGTCTGTTGGCGTGGAGTTTCTACGCTGCAGACTTGACGGTCTCGCCGGCGAAGGCTTTCATGGGACATTTGTTGACTTTTGTAAATTTTGTATTATTGAGGAGCGTAAGGAAGTATTATATAAAAATTGTGAATGTATTCAATAATTATATGCTTTTTGGTGAAACTTTTACGGCTGACGGAATGGTTTGTGGATGCGGAGTGGTCAGTAATGATCAAGGAAGGCCACAAGTTGTGGTGGTTTGCCAACTTGACAATTTAGAGACTTGAATAAAGGGAAAGCCGACAGGTTTCTGTGTGAACAGTGGTTGAATCGAGTGGATGAAAAAGATTCTATATTTAAAGCAAGGACATGAAGGTTCTGCTGGTTCTTCTTGTTGCCTGGTGGCCTGTCTCATTTGTTCACAGCTTTCTTTGAACAGGAGTCCCAGGACTGGAGGACTCAAAGGAAGGGAAGATGTTATAAGGAACCAACAAGTGGATTTGATAAGTGTGTTCAGCAGCTTGTTTGGAGGCCTCGGGATATTGGACGAGAAAGGGAGAAATGTGTGAAGAATTTGCTGGAGATTTTGAGCGAGTTTCTCTCTCGATTGTCGTGGTGCTTTGTTGGATGGAGGATGAAAGGCTTGAATTGTGTAAAAGGCGAATGGAGACCAAATACAGACGAGGCTTTTGATTTACCTATATGAATGGACAGCAGAAGATCATAAGAAGAAGACGCGAATTTAGCCGGGTGAAAGTAAGGGGGAATTGCTTGGGGGGATTTCGGATTTCCCGCCAAAGTAGCGGACTTGGCAAATGTAATTATGGGCTGCAAGTTGAGAGTTGAGAAAGAAGGGGATGACAGTTTTATTGCTGGGCGATTATTTGATTCCAGCTAATCGGCGTCAAGCCAAGCAGGCAGAGGCAGAAGAAGACGTCTGAAGTATTCAGAGCCCAAGTAAGAGCGATTCTGTTTATCATTGGGTTGTCCTACAACTAGTTGGGATATCAAAGTTAAAAGTTTATTTATCGGATTGGTTTGGGTGAATACCTGAGGTTTCTCTGGTCCAATTACAGTTGTTGAATACAAAGCTGGTGCCATGCAACAAGAGCCATAAGTTTACTCCTGACTTTGTAGATTGATGAAGCTTGGTGTCAACAATGGAATGAATGCCCCCGCCCAATGAAAAGGCACCAGTTTGCAATGAAACCTTATAAAAAGAGTGTAAAGGGAGAAATTACAAACAAGCTTTATAACGGGGCTTGTGGATAGAAATTTTGAAAAACTTTAACGAGCTGAAAATAGTTGGTTGGTTTTTTGGTACTTCTTTTTGTGTTTGTGATTTTGAAATCATTATACTCTTATGGCGGATCAAACATACAAAAAAGAAGGTGGCGACGGCGACAATGCCCACCAAGTATGAAAGCTGAAATGTAATGAAAAGAAAGCCCTATGCGAAACTATACTGAGAAAGGGATGGAAGAAGAAGACTGGAGAGAAGTTGTGTGAGGGTGAGGGATTTAGGTGGGTCTTTTGGCGAAAATGGGAAACTCAATTAGGTTTCCGGTGGCAAGTTGAAATTTATCGGAACATTTATTCGATTTTCCAATTGACAAATGCGACGGCGTTTTATGCCGAAACCGTTTGTGGAAGTTGGAAGAAGAGAAAGTTTGCATCCCTCTTTTTCCCGCCCGCCCTTTGCAAATAACCCGGTTCGTGACCATTCCTTTTGATTCCAGAAGGACGACAGGAGCCCCCACGTCTTGGACTTTTGTTTAATTGAGTAAGGCGATTAATTGGACTCTTAACTCTGAATCTTATGACAGGGAATGGCGGAAAGTTTCCCCCCAACAGGAGCTCAAGACTGCTAAAGAAGGAACGAGTTTCGGAATGGAACCTGACTGACGTGATATGTGACAGTCGTTAAAAATGCATTGTCTCCACAGCTAATTGGTTGATTGAATGAGAAGAATTAGGCTCGTTTCTCATACCTTTTCATTGGGTAATTGGGGAGTTGAAGCTGTTTAAATGCATGAGCAGAATTATTCAATGGTTTCTGCCTGCTCGACCTGAAGCTCCTCAATTACACTTGTCAACACATAAATACTTGCTCAAAGGTCCGACGTCCATTTCGTGCCTTTTTGAAGAAGAAAACATATTAATTTTTTACATCAAACCGGAAGTAGAATCCCGGAGTTGGTTTCCATGGTAGCAACGACATAGTCTTTTGTGGCTACAACAAAAAGCCATTAGCCGCAAAGCTTGAATTGAAAAGTTGTATTGTTCGTTGGCATGGAAAGGCTACTGAATTTGACGATGTTTATAATGGACATGGAAAGTTCATGGTGGAAATTAGAAACAGCTGATATAGTAGTGTGAAAGGAACAAGTACGTGAGCATCATGATCACTGTAACTGTATGTGTATTTAATCAGAGACGTTATAGGAATTGTGTAGATATCCTTGAAGTCCTTTTGTATTGTTCTTATATGTATAGCGGTCTGATTCTTGTCCGATTTTGATGCCGGACTATTGAATGCTGACTGGTTAAACTTGGACTTGATCTCATTTCTTTTACCTTTGACAGGTAAATGTAGAATATATATGTGTACAGAATACAGACAAAAGATTATGAGTGGACATGATTTAATTGTAGTGTGGAAACTGAAAGTATTGAAAAGGTTGGTATTGGGCTGGCGGATATGGAATAGTTGGAGGAAGAAGATGATGGCGTCTGTCTTTGACTATCCTTGAACAAGTTTCTTGAGGAATTATTTTTAGAATCCACTGGAGTCGTGTCGTAGCCAGAAACTTGGACTCTTGTCAAGGTCGAAGGGCAGGAATTTTGTGTCACTTTTCACTCTCACTCTCGACGGGCAGAATCTGGAAATATAAGGAGAATAAGGATGTGGTCAGAAGGGACTGGACTTGAAAGAAAAAGGAGCAAAATCCCCATGAGATGAATGCGTGGGCTGGACTTTGAATCCTTTCTGGCCCTGGAAAAGCCAAGTGTATAATATACGTTTGATTTACATGCAATTGAGGAGTTCCAGGAACTTGGGAACAAAGGCGGCGTCAGCAGTCAGTATAGTATAATTACACATACAAAAAGGGTCGGGTTGTAAAAATTGGCATACTGCGGATTTTGGAGTTTTGGTATGGCCCTGTTATAGGCTTGCGTAATGTTGGAAGATTTTGGGTTGATTTTGGTTTGAGCATTTTTGATAATCGTGATGACCGAAGTTGACGGTTCATTCTGAAAGCCTTTTGGAGATGAAATGGTCAGAATGTATGTGTAATTCCTTTGTCCAGCTGTTGTAGATGGTGATGGTTGTGTGGGAAGGATAAGGGATTTTGCCGAGGATTTTGATGATTATGAAAGCGTCAAAGGGTTCCTCGCGTCATCTTTACTCTGCAGCAACCCTTCAAGTGTGGTTCGACAGAAGGAAAAATGATTGAAAGGTCGTCGGTTGATGGCGATTATATCGGGAGCTTGTGTTTGTGAATACAATGGAAAAGGGTTGATGAATGTATGGGAAATATGAATGCGTTTTGTGGTCAAATGTATAGTTTTTCCAGAGGATTTTGGTGATTTTTGGGTAATGTTATGTAAAGGCTCAAGTGTAATATTTGGGGGGTTGTAATTAGAAATGCGTGGAGCAGGAGCAGCTGCTGCTGCTGCGAGGGTGTGGGATTATTATCCAGGTCAGTAGTTGGCGCTAATGCATATTCAATCTGATGAATGTGTGCGAAGAGAATGATTTGTTGAGCTGAATTCAAGTCCTTTGTCAACTTACCGTTTCGATGAGTGTGTTGGCAACGGCAACTGCGGGCTTTTGATTGTTTCGTAAACCGAAAAGGGTATTAGATTCCTCCGGGATGCTTAATTTCTACAGCTGATTCACACTCGAACATGTCTGAAATGTGAAGCTCCAGAATGCAGACAGCTGTTATAGTTAAGCTTTTGGCGGCTCGTGCGACAAATTAGAGTACGTCGTATGAGTCATGAGCAGACTTGAGATTTTGGGTTACGTAATACAAGTAAATTGTAAATGTATGTAGTAGTAAGGAAAGGAAGGAAGCTGTTGGATGTAATTATATAATTCCACAGCCGTATTTTAGCATGAGTATTATTATTATTTCGACACTTTTGAAAATGCATCATGGATGGAAATATTGGATGAAGTTATATTAAGAAACGTAATCGTTAATTTTTATTATCCGCTTCGCCACCTCACCTTGACACATGGATTTGTTGATCGGATATCGGATTACTAGTGTACTAGCATATAGCGAGTACTCGCTGTATAATTCTAGACATTTGCAGACGTTTAGTAAGAAAGGGAATGCAATTTCTCGAGCGTTTTGATCGGGGATATTTGATCACTCTTTTGATTAACCTTTGATTGAAGTTCAAGATTATATACACAGCAAATAATATATGAACACACCTCAAGGTGTGTTGTGTTCTGACATTTTTGTTGCACTTTTTCAGTCTTCTAGTGTTTGATCAATTACTACTACTCATTTTGATGTTTCGGAAGTCTTTACAGATGGCGAATTTGCCATTTGCCGGCTATGCGTGACTGAAGCACTAAACTCGTCGATCGAAACCATTTTGCTTGTTCCTTTTTCGAATTGGATTTTGGTGGGTTGGAATTCATGTAATTCTTTTGGTTGCACTGTTGAGAGAATTGGACATGGCGTTTGATGGAGAGAGAGATTTTTTGAGCTTGATTCAATGGCGGGATGATGGCAATCGATCATTTTACCAACGGAACTTGTCGGTCTAAATATGTGTGGAGTAATTGGTGAAAATTTGCCTCAATTTTGGATTCATGTGTATATCTTTTTATGGATCTTGCCACATTACACACATTCAGCACGAAACCCGCCATTATTTCTTCGTGCTTGGACGCCGGTGATAATCCTGATAATAATGATTCTTCCGCTGAGTGAATCCGCATATATATATACAGCCAGGTTGTCCTTCGTTGGTGTAGGTTATGGTTGTTTGAGTGAGAGAGAGAGAGAGAGAAGGGAAAAAAGGGTATAACAGCTTGAGTTAAAAGGCTGATCCGTCATTACATAAACCACTTGAAAAAGTGGTATTATAGTATCATCAAAGAAGAAGAAGAAGAGCATTGTTTCCCCTCAACGTGATCGACGTTGTTCCAGGTCATGGTTGCGGAGCAGAGCATAGTAGTTTGATGATAGATACGCTCGATGAGTCCAACTTGTTCCCATCGAGAAATGTATATATTCCACCAATCTGCTCAAGCTCAAGTCGCTTAAGGATATTACAAGTTTTTGCTCTTGATTTTGGGTTATGTAGAATATGTGATTTTGGTGGCCGTCTTCTTGTTCTTGTTCACTTGTTCCCATAAGTTGTAGACCTGAGCTGAGAGGATGGATTTTTTGCGAATCTTTTGACTTTGAATGGTCTGTGAGAGTGATGGAAGCGATTTTGAAGTTGTAATTGTATATAAGGTTTTGCCGCCACAGCGCGGATGGTGAATTTACAGAGTGCAAATTGGAATTTGGAAGACAGCTTTGATTGCTCACACACAGTTGAAATGGCAAAACTTGTTCTGAGGAAAGTTGTCAAGGGAGAGAGAAGCAAGTGCCGTTCATTGAGCTGCAGTTTTTGAAGAAAGGGTTAAGACAGCAAGGGCTTATTATATAAATATGTATGGACAAGTCGATCATCTTCAACAACTGTCTGCAATTCTGCAATGGCATTTTAATTACAAATTCAAAATATGAAATGTGCACCTGGTTGCACTTGTTTGTGGGGCGGTTGTGATTGAAAAAGTGCAATGCGCAGTTTGCAGATTTTTCGCTCTCCTTTGTCGATTACTTATTGTAAGTTTGTGACGTCAATTGACATGTCACTACTACATGTATATTGCTGGCTGGCGAATTCCAAAGTGTGGCTAACTATATATAAAAAGTTGATTTCCTACCACCGCCAGACGCCTCTAAATTTTCCATTTGATCTTATGAGAGGGATAAATGTTGGGATTTTTTTCCAACATTGCATGGAATGGCAAGTGATACACGGGTGGGATTTTGGCACACTTTTTTGCTGGTATTCTCAAGTTTGTTTCATGACATTCCGAAGTGTGGCTCAAATATACCTTGAATTATACGAATATCAGTAGAAAGGAAGGTTAGTTGTGGAGGAAGCTACGGGCTAATCAATATAATGGAT